>CAUYLZ010016090.1:0-11834 GCA_963573645.1 Pithecia hirsuta
GGTTACCCATAAAGGGAAGCCTATCAGACTCACAGCAGACCTCTCAGCAGAAACCCTACAAACTAGAAGAGAGTGGGGGTCAGTATTCAATATCCTCAAAGAAAAGAATTTTCAACCCAGAATCCATATCCTGCTAAACTAAGCTTCATAAGTGAAGGAAAAATAAAATTTTTTGTGAACAAGCAAGCACTCAGAGATTTAATCACCACCAGGCCTGCTTTACAAGAGCTTCTGAAAGAAGCACTACAACCAGAAAGGAACGACCAGTATCAGTCATCCCAAAAACTTCCCAAAATGTAAAGAGTATCTCCATAATGAAGAATCTGTATCAACTAATGGGCAAAATAGCCAGCTAGCATTAAATCATAATACTGAACTCACAAATATTAATATTAATCCTAAGTTTAAATGTATTAAATGCCCCAATTAAAGACACAGGCAAATTGAACAAAAAGTCAAAATCCATTGGTACGCTGTATCCAGATTTATCTCACAAGCATCGACACACAAAGACTCAAAGGGATGGAGGAAGATTCACCAATCAAATGGAGAGTTTAAAAAAAAAAAAAAACAGGAGATGTAATTTTTGTCTCCGACAAAATAGATTTTAACAGTAACAAAGACTAAAAAAAAGAAGGATATTACATAATGGTAAAAGAATCAATGCAACAACAGGAGTTAATGATCATAAATACATATGCAACAAATATAGGAGCACCCAGATACATAAGACAAGTTCTAAATGACTTATAAAGAGACTTGGACTCCCGCACAATAATGGCGGGAGATCTTGACACCACATTGTTAATATTCGACGGATCAACGAGATAGAAAATTAATAGGGAATTTAGACCTGGAATAAAAACTTAGTGAATATCTATAGAATTCTTCATCCCTGGTCTCCAGAACATACATTTTTCTCAGTATCATATTATACCTATTCTGAAAGTGATTATAATTGGAAGTAAATCACTCTTCAGCATTTGCATAGCATTTCACAGACTTAAATGAAATATTGGTTGGCTGTTTGTTTGTTATTTTCTTCCCTTATTCCTTCCTGTCTCTGTTGTTAAGTGCAACTATCAGCATAAAAGGGGTTTTTAATACCTATTCCTAGATTGTATTCCAGCCTGGGCAATAGAGCAAGAATTCTGTTCTCTCTCCCCTTTTTTCTTTCTTCTTTTTTCTTTCTCTCATAAAAAAAAAAAAAAAAAGAAAAGAAACAATATGATCAGCCACTGGAAACTCCTTGAAAGTCCTTTCAATTGCTCCCCACCCCCCATTATCACCATCACCATCTGACAGCAGCAGGTTTGCCTGTTTTGGAACTTTACATGAATAGAGTCATACAATGTGTACTCTTTTGTGTCTGGACTCTTTTGCTCAATAGCATATTTGTGAAGGTAAAGTTGTGAACCTAGGGCAAGGGAGGATAGGCATTTAGTTCAAGAGACTGCTAGACATGGGGCCCAGACAGGCAATGACCTTGGGCCCTGCAGCAGAGCCTCCAGGGTGGTGAGAAAGGCTGGCGCAGGGAGGATGGGAAGAGATTGATTAACTGGTACAAAGTTACAATTAGAGAGGAGTAAGTTCTGGTGCATATTCAGGTGACTATGGTTAAGAGTAAATTCGCGTATATTACAAAATAGCTAGAAGAGACGCTTTTGGATGTTCTCCCCACAAGAAAAGAATAAATTCACAGGGCGATGGATACACTAAATACCTATTTGATCATTATACCAGATATATGTATGGAAATATCAAATTGTATCCCCTAACTATATACAATTACAATATGTCAATTTAAAAAAATTTAAGAAGAAAGACTGGAGTGAGGCCTTTGCTAAGTTCCACATTCTAATGTGAAGTAGAATTCCCACCCCCACTCCCTCGGGTCATTTCGGCTGTATTTGGAGGTACACCTGACAGCATTCACTGAAGGAGTTATTACAAGTGTAGAGAGAAAAATCAAAGATGACTCTTCAGGTCTTTGTGTGAAAACTGAGTTGCCACTGTTTATTATGTTGGGGGAAGACTGAGGGAGAAAGAAACATGTTTTTAGGGGGTGTTAATCAAATGCTTTGTTTTGGACAAGGTAAATTTGAGATGTTTCTTGAAGTACAGGTGGGTCTGGAGCTCTGAAGTATAGTCAAAGTCTAAGTTAAAAATGCTAGGAACTCCTAGCATGAGGATGGCTTTTAACTCTATGGAGGGACACGGTGAGAGACTACAGAGTGAAGTGAACATCACGTGGCATCTCAGAGGAAAAGCCCCTCTTTTTTCCCGTCTCCTCTTCTACAACCTACCCTCACCTCGGGATGTGATCCCTTCAGACCCTAGGCCCACATCTTCCCCTGGTCTCCTGCCTCTTCAGTCTCTCACTTTCCTTCACCCCTTCCCTCAGTTGGTATTACAAAAGCTAAAGTAACTGGGGAAGAGGGAATTTTCTTGAGAAAGGAAGAAGGTGGAAAATGTAGGTAGGAGGGTGGTGGGGTTGGCTGTTGGAAAATTCTCTTTGACTATCAAAGGAGAAAGACAGCACACAAGCCAGTTAGTACCAGGGCACTTACTAATACTTCTTGACCTGTCACACTTTTATTGTGGTTCTTTATGATGAGCTGTCCCTGGAATTTTCTTGAAAGCAAGAAATATTTCCCTCTATGTTCCTAGGGAATTCCTCTATTATGTAAAACAGAGAGGGCTTAACAAAATTTATTTGTTGGATAAATTGCCTTTTCATTAAAAGTACTAAATCACCTGTGTGTTTATTCAATATTTAACAATTCAGCAGCAGTAGAGTAAATGTTTCCTGAGCTACTGCAGTGTATTTGTGGGTGTGTGCACAAGCATGTGTCTATGTGTGACTTGAGCAGTCATAAGTAGACTCCTACATTGTGGAAGCAATGATATTTGGGAGTAGAAGAAGAATCCTTTTTGATTAAACCATCTCTTCATTGTTTAGGTGTTGGCACCCTTTACTGGTAAGTCCTTGTTTTTCAATAACAAGAATAGGATGTTGGAATGAGGCTATGGCAATCCCTGGTAACTAAAATGAAGAGCAAATATGTGCCTTCCCCCTAAGATATTTTTGGCCATTAATTCACTTATGTGCAACCTCTAACAGATGTAGTGCTTGGGGGGAAAGAATAACTCTTCCTTCCTGGCTAGATTCCTCATCTTCCTATAATTAAATCATAAACAAAATAAAAGATGAAATGAAATATACATCATTGCCTTAAGAAGAAATAGAAATGCAAATGAAGCGGCACATTCTGTGGATTGACAGATTCTCCAGGGGGTCGCATCTGAGACTTGGCTGGCTTCCAGAATATTTGCTTGTTCATTCCCTTACCCTTTCCTCCCTCTTCTTTCAATCTCATTGCTTTGCCCTGACTTGAGTCCCTCCGCTCTTTCTTATTTTGCCCTGGATGGCTATTTCTCTTTCTTTCGTACAATGAGTATCTTTACATTTCCTTAGGACAGTACTGTGAAATAAGATCAAGTAGTACAAAGAAATTATATTTTCTGCTAACGAAATAACAAACTGATCAGTCAATGAGGGCTTAAGCAAGTTGATTTATGAAAAAGACGATATGGACAATGTAGTACCTTTCTTTCAGGAAACACACACTGCATTTTCTTCACTTTCGGGACTATTTAGAGACCCAAAGACATATGATAGTTTGAAATAGGATAGGTTTTACTTATAGCTGGAAACCGAATGCCACAGGCACTAAAATTTTTCCACTTCCTCTACCTCAGTGACTAAAATTTCTACTTGAGGACAATATTAATAATGCTATATATTTTATTGGTGTTGCTGATTCTATTATTATGAATATATTTTAAACTACACATTTGTATGTCTTTGTTCGGCTCACTATGGCTTTTTTCTTTTTTTTTTTTTGACAGAATCTTACTCTGTCACCCGGGCTGGAGTGCAGTGGTGCAATGTCAGCTCACTGCAACCTCTGCCTCCCAGTTCAAGCAATTCTTCCGTCTCGGCCTCCCCAGTAGCTGGAACTGCAGGTGCACACCACCACACTTGGTTAATTTTTGTATTTTTAGTAGACATAGAATTTCACCATGTTGGCCAGGCTGGTCTTGAACTCCTGACCTTAGGTGATTCGACTGCCTCTGCCTCCCAAAGTGTTGGGATTATAGGCATGAGCTACCGCACCCAACCCCCACTATTGCTTTGAAGTGCCCTCCTTTTGTGCCACACACTGAACTAAAGCACAATGGCACTATCTTGCCTGGTTCTCATAAAACCCTGGGGAGGAGGCATCGTTGTGCCCATTTAACAAATGAGGCAATAGAGTCTTGGAGAAAAGTCATCTAACTCTTCTTACATGTAGTGGAGCTAGGAGTTCTGATTCGACCCTCTTGGCATTCCAACCCAGGTGAGGTCTGACTATTTTAGTGATTTGTGGGAAGCTCCTGCTAAGCATAGGTGTATACTTGCCAAAATAGCCCTCCGTGAGCCCTGGCTTATTCATCTGACTAGCTTTATTAGAGAACCAGATCCTAAGGAGGTGAGTGGGAGGTAGGTGAGAACTCTGGGAGAAGGAAAGGGAGAAGGAAAGAAGCAGGCTCTACAGGGAGGACCAAATCCATGCCCTGGCTGGTCACAATGCACCCCTCTCACTCCCTAGCATGTAGTTGGAAATGGAAGGAGAGGAAACTAATACAGCTTTGCTGGACAGTGGCCGGGGGTGAACAATTCTTCTTTCAAACAAGGTGACAGAGACAGACACTGTCAGGGTTCCTCGCCAAACCTCAGGAAACCCACATCCCTTGAACCTTGCTGGCTTCAGCCCTCAAGTCTAGTCAGAACAAGGCAATGTTGTCATGGCTGACTTCTGGGCCTGCTGGGCTTTTGCTGGGAAACACCTGATGCCAGTGTGTGGGTATGCGAGGGTGGGGAGTGGTGGCCACAGGGGCATACATTGGCAAGGCTCACAGCAGAGAATTGGTAATTGGCTCAGTGCTGGCCTGGTCTGCAGTTGCCTCTCTTTTTAGAGACCTCTAAATGTGAGAGAGGATGACCCAGCATCCCTGCTCCTCTTCTTCCTCCCACAACACTCCCATGCTCATGAATTCTGATGCTTTTCCTTGTCAGAATTTACTTGTGGGATCTTCAGACTAAAAAAAACCTTTGAGCTTGATTCACCCAAAGGTTTTCTCTTCTTTCCTTCCTTCCTTCCTTCCTTCCTTCCTTCCTTCCTTCCTTCCTTCCTTCCTATTCTTTCCTCCTTCTTGCTCTCTCTTTCCTATGTTAAATAAATTAACTGGGAGGCCATTAGACTGAGATAGCCTCAGTAACTTAGGTTCTTACATAAGCAAACTGAAGCTCAAATTTAATGTAAAACTAAAAGAAAACTTAAGTTTAACAACTCAGAAAACCCACCAACTAATCTCTAACTAGGACTTTCCACTACACCTCATAAAAGTTTCCCCTCTCCCCCACTAGGGGGAATGTCAAACTGCTTCTTGTCTGGTGCTGACTGATTTATGAATCACTAAATGTTCAAATAAACTCATTAAAATTTTATTGTACCTAAGAGTATCTTTTAACATTTGCATATTTTCTTTTTTATAACATCTATCTCCTGGCCACACGGTGGCTCACACCTGTAATCCCAGCACTTTGGGATACCAAGGTGGGAGGATCACTTGAGCTCAGGAGTTTGAGACCAACCTGGTCAACATGGTGAAACCCAGTTCTAAAAAAAAAAAAAAAAATTAGTTGGGTGTGGTGGCGCATGCCTATAGTCCCAGCTACTTGGGAGTCATCTCCTATCTAAGCCATACACAAGTATCCTTAAAAAGAAAGATTTTCTCACAATGACAATCACCTTAATATAATCTGATATGTAATAAAATTTGAACTCCCAAAACAAGGATTTCCCACAATGACTGTATTTCTACAGGTTTGATTTTGTGATGTCTGGTGCAATATATACTAGTGCATAATTTTATGTCCCAGAGCACATGTGGATTTGCCTGTGACCTACCCTAAGGTTAGTAGGATTGCACCCTCTTCACAGGAATAAGCTCTCTCCACCATCTAGCTCCTCATGTTAATAAGGTGTGATTTGTAGTTAACTGTTTTTCCCATTCACATATTTCCATGATTTCTCTGTGGTAAGAATTCTCTGACGTTCAATAAGGTCAAGGTTCTGCCCAAAGAGTTTTCCACAGTGATTATATTTAAATGGTCACCCCCAGTTTACATTTTTCAAAGTCAAGTAAGAACTGAGCTTTTATAAAAGCTTTCCCACCCTGGCCAGGCACAGTGGCTCAAACCTGTAATCCCAGCACTTTGAGAGGCTGAGGCGGGCAAATCCCTTGAGGTCAGGAGTTCGAGACCAGCCTGGACAATGTGGCGAAACTCTGTCACTACTAAAAATATAAAAATTAGTCGGGCATGGTGGCACACGCCTCTAGTCCCAGCTGCCTGGAGAGGCTGAGAAATGAGAATCACTTGAACCCAGGAAGCGGAGGTTGCAGTGAGCAGAGATGGAGCCACAGAGCGCCAGACTAGGCAACAGAGTGAGACTCCATCCCCACCCTCCCCGCCAAAAAAGCTTTCCCACTCTCTCATGGCACAAGTAGGTATGTATTTTCTTATACAAGTTGTCTTTTATGGTGTTATTCTTTCTGGCATGACTTTCCACACTCATTACACACGTAAATTTTCTTCACTTTTCCAAATTTTATATTTTTAAATAGTTGAGGATCTACATTTAAAATTCTTACAGAGTGCTCCTTTCAGAATGCTGAGATTTTTCTCCAACTTTTTGTTGTATATATTCTCCCTCTAGTGGGGATTTTCCTTGCCTGATCTCTACTCAGGTGGAAGCAATGGCCAAGGAAGGGGCTTTTCCTTCTCTTTCCCTTCTGCTGTCTTTCCAAGTACCTCCTATCCTCAAGGGACCTTCCAAAGATCTTACACCCATCTGCCGCTGCATAGGCTGACATTCTGAGGCCTATGGCTCCTTCCTGGTCTTAGTATAGTTATCTGACGCAGTGGATAGAAAATGCTAATAACATTACAGCTTGGGTGGGTCAGTATCAGAAACTCTCTCTTCTTATCTCTTCAGGAAAGCAAGACCCACAATTCTCGTAACTTAGAAATCACATTTGGGGCACTTAGAAATGCCAGTGAGACTCAGGTCTTGTGATTCTCCAGCATCTTATACCTAGAAAGTCCCTCTAGGCAGGATTCAAACACAGCATCTCCTCCCAAATCTCAAACTTTAAGGCATCCCCAGTCAATTCACCTCCAGTGCAGTAGCCCATTCTTGGATAAGAGCCAGCTGTTGACTGAGAGGATGGCAGTCATTACTGTGAGCTGTGGACTTTTCCAGAAGCCTGGGGAGGATCAGGTGCAGCATTCACCTGAGTCCTGAAATAACTGGCTTCCTGACCACAAGGCATGGGTGCTGGGACTGGGGGGAGCATGGATGCCCTGGGAAGCATCTCTTCAGGGTGTTTGCATTGTAAGGACTCAAGCCTTGGCTAAGGGGATCAGGTTCTAACTAGGGCACTTCAGGCTAGATCCAGCAGGGGGTGTTGAATTTCTTCTGGTAGCAGTACTGCTTGAAATTACCTATTCCACCTGTGTGTGCGTGCCTGCTCCAAGTCACAGGTCCAAAGCTGGAGTTAGTCGAGAATGTGAGTCCTTGATTTACTCTTCACTCTTGCTAAGATCTTGGGGATGTCCTTTAATCTCATGGGTCCTTTGGGGCTAGACAACTTCTGCCTGTCTCATGGGATTGCTGGAGTGGTAACAAAAGAGGAAAAATATCTGTGGAGCTGAATTTTGCAGGGGTGTGTGTATGCAGGCAAATTGGGTGCTTTCTGTAACCCTGGCCATATTCTGTTTGAATATAGTTTTAGCACTATTATTCTAATGCACATTCTAGCTGATGAGCTTTATGAGAAAATGTAGCCAAGCATGGCTGGAGATGGGAATAGACGGGCTGAAAGTAGTGTATATAGTAGCTTTTGGGTAAACTTAATTGAGATAATTTCATGGTGTATTTTGATAACTTCTTAGAACAACACTAAAATCAGAAACAAAAAGTCTCTGTACAGTTGTTTATCTCATTGGTTCCTGGTGGATATATGGTAGCCAGGAAAGAGATGGATGTAAATTGCAGTCTCAGATGTCTGGGCAGAGCTTTTCTGGTCTTCTCGGAGAAGAATAACATGCTTGGTAGGCCTGGCTGTAAAACCCTGTGTATGGAAAGGATGAAGAACCAGATGAGAAGGCATATCAATAACATCTTATATTCATTTTCTATTGCTGCTGTAACAAATTACCACAAACTCAGTGGCTTAAAACTACACAAATTTATTCTCTTATGGTTCTGGAAGTCACAAGCCCTCTGTCTGTTTCATTGCCAAGGGATCACCAAGGCTGGTGGTTCCTTCTAGAGGCCTGAGAGCACAATCCAGTACTTTGACTCTTCCAATTTCTTCCAGTGGCAGCCTGTATTCCTTGGCTTGTGGTCTCCTTCTTCATCTTCAAAGAGCACCACTCCAATCTCTGCTTCCATCATTATGTCTTCTTCTCTGACTCTGACCCTTCAGAGTCCCTCTTCAAAGGACCTGGTGATGACATTGGGTCCATTTGGATAATCCAGAATAATCTCCCCATTCCAAGGTCTTTAATTTAATCATGTCTATAAAGATGCATTTGCTGCATAAGGCAATATTCATAGGTTCCGGGGATTAGGACTTAAACATATTTGTATTTGGGAAGTCTATGACAAAACATATAAATGCTTATGTTTCTTTTTTAATAGAACATAAGCATTTATTTTACAGAATTATTTCAAAAAACAACATACCCTTTCATCACTAGCAGAAGGGCAAGAGAAAGAGCTGACAGTAGATTAAGAACAAAATTACATCTTCAAAATATACAGAATGATTTGAGATCAATTTACTGCATTTTAGTTTCTTAATGACCAATTTATCTAACTTTAAATTTTTACTAAATAATATTCAAAAGCTTGTTTAATTTAATGATTCAAATGTCATTTTCCTATTTTTCAATCCTTAATATTATTTTGCAAATTCCTTAAATAGTTTATCAGCCCTAATTTTAAACTTCCAGCAATTAAAACTTTAAATTATATTAAATCAAATTAGATTAAAGTCAAATTAATAGTAAAGGCTTAAGATAAAAGGATGAAATTTTAACTGGGTATTTTTAGGTAAGCAACAGCAAATGAGGTTGTTTTTAAAGTTTAAAATTTAAACTCAAAAGCACCTGAAAAATTAGTTATATCCCCAAACTATTCTGTAAGAAATTATGGACATTTAAAATTCCTAACAAGAGGCCAGGCACAGTGGTTCATGCCTGTAATCCCAGCACTTTGGGAGGACAAGGAGGGCAGATCATAAGGTCAAGAGATTGAGTCCATCCTGGCCAACATGATGAAACTCCGTTTCTACTAAATATACAAAATTTAGCTGTGTGTGGTGGTGTGCACCTGTAGTCCCAGGTACTTGGGGGGCTGAGGCAGGGGAATTGCTTGAATCTGGGAAGTGGAGGTTGCAGTGAGCCGAGATTACGCCACTGCACCACAGCCTGGGCAACAGAGCAAAACTCTGTCTCAAATAAATAAATAAATAATTCTAACAAGGACAAAAAAAAATGAGCTAAAACAAGCCAAGGAAGCAAAAAGGAAGTTAGGGTGCCCAGAAGATTGTATTATAATGATTTTCATGACCAATGCCTCAAGTTTGATATTCACCAAGTGTAAATCCAAAACTGTCATAAAAGGCATTGTTTTAATGGCTTAAAAAACCCTAAAAACACTGAAAAGACTGGTAAAGTGATAAACTAGAAGCTACAGGATCAATCACATCACCAGTAAATATGAATTATTAAATCATTAGAAAAGTTAGGTTGATAAAGGAAATTCCTAGAATATAATGCCCCAATTTGAGAAACTGGGAGAATAATAATAAATACGCTAAAGTGTTGGCAAAACCAAAAAGACATGAACGAAATCAGTATAAACTGAAAATTTCTTCCAGGAAACAAACACCGATTTTTTTGGTTATGGGACGATTTTTGAATTTTGAATGCATTTTGAAAACACTTAAAGACTTCTTTAAATGCTGCTACAAAGACAAAATAAAACCTTGTCAATGAAAACTGTAGAAATCCCCCAAAACTACTTAAACTGTTCCATTGGAGACACTATACGTTTACAAATAAGATAAGTTTATAAATAAGATAAGCCAAGTTCTTTTTCTTTTTTTAATAACATGTTAAATTTGATGACTTGATGACAAATTATTTTTTGGAAAACTGGCCTTTCAGTTGTGTGTGCTTGGATAAGCTGCCCTGCTTCTCTTGGTGACTGGGGTTTATAGTGAAGATGCCAGGCTGCCCAGTGACACTGGAAGAGGAGGCGAAAACCAATTGTTTCTCTCTTCTCACTGCCTGAGCCCTGTTGCTGGTGAATTTGAGTTGCCTGGGGGCTTTCCCACTGGGGATCTGGTGTTTTCCTACCATAAAACTTTTCACTCCAGGGTCCTCTCCCATCCCAGGCATGCTTCTAGCCTATCTCTAACAGTCTGTGAATTTGTCATTTGTCAACCAAACCTTAAGGCCCGTGAGCAGTGGCCATGCCTTATCTTTTTCTCTCCAGATGCAAATATGGTGCCTGGCACATTACACGTGAGTAAAGAGTTACTATTTAATAAATAGATGGATGTGGGAAGGACTTTTTAAAAAATGTGTTATTTTTCCAGGAGTTTATTTCTGACCCCTTCCTTGTGGGTCCAGTGTGTCCCTGTGCTTCCCTCTATGATGAGTGAGACAGGTCTCAAATCTGTTTAGAGGTTTATTTTGCCAAGGTTGAGAACATGCTCAGGAAAAAAGAGACACAAGCCGTAGTAAAATCTGTGCACTTTTTCCAAAGCAGTTTTGAGTGCTTCAGGATTTAAAGGGACATGAGGGAAGGGAGGAAAGAAAGAAAAAAGGGAGAGTAGATAAATGAGGCAAGTGATTACATTCTTTTGCACATGAAAAGAAGGGGATAGAAGAACAGTCAATTATGTATTCATCTGGTGCTCGGTGAATCTGCCTTTTACATGAGATAAGTAAACATAAAGGAGAGGCAGAAGTGAAACATGCATTCCCCTAGGTGTGGGCAGAGGGATGATTTCTACTCTTCTCTTGTCCTGCACCCATGAAGGTAAGCTGTTGATACACATTCACAGGGTACTGGGGGCCACCTGGGGAGATACCTGTTTAGGAACTAAAGAAAAGGCATTTGTGTGTGTGTGACACTCAGTTTCCAAGCTTAACTTTTCCTTTCGGCATAGTGAGTTTGGGGTCATGAGATTTTATTTTTCTTTCACAATGGTAAATATCACACCGACTTTCTTGTTCTCCTCCACCTCACTCTAGCAGGGCAGCCCTGCTTTATGGCCCCAGCCCAGCCCCAGCAATAGTGGGGCCTCAACACATGGTGGTTGAACTAATTATTTAGTATCTCAAATGAGCCCCTGAAGATCAGACGCAATTCTGATGCATGGTCCTTCTAATGTGACATTTCAAACTCCTTTTTTATGTAAAGGTCTTCAAAGGTGAATTACTTCTATTCATCTTAGCTTATTATTTATTATCTTGTGGCTGATGGGCAGCTACTGTGTTCAACAGCTCCTTTGGGACCTATGTGGTGTCACTGACCTAAGCAAGAGGACAACCTCTGCTTTGTCAAAAAAAAAAAAAAAAAAAAAAAAAAAAAAAAAAAAAAAAAGACACACGCAATACATGGGCATTGTTTTACCGGAATTTG
>CAUYLZ010016091.1:0-11465 GCA_963573645.1 Pithecia hirsuta
CTGAGCTTCTCGGGTCCAGAGTGGGGCTGGAGGGGCATACCCAGGTCGCCCTTGTCCAGGGCCCGGCCCTCCAGGACTCGGCCTTGAAGAATCAGCATAGGGTCCTTATCGTCCTGCAGCTGCGTCTGGGGGTCTCCTTCCCCTGGCCTGTAGTGCACCGTCCGCGGCAGCGCCAGCTGTAGTTCTTTCCAACAATTGGAGGAAGGAGTCTGATGGCCAGGTTGGGGCGGTTTGCAGGTGTGAACACGTGGGAGGGCGTGTTCATCGTCAGCCCCCGGTGCCCTGGCCCCAAAGAGCCCTGCCGCTGCAGCAGTTACTCCGAGGCTCGGGGGCCTCCAGGGCAGCGCCCCACATCGGGTCCCATACAGCAGAACCTTCCCACAGGGCCCATTCACAAAGCGAGGTGCCTACAGCTCTCATTCTGCAGACCGCATACCAACCATCTCTAACGCGCCGCGCGCCCCGGCCCCTCCCACGCCCCCCGCTCACCACGGAGCCCGACCTCCAGGGCAGCAAGGTCACCAGGTGGCGGTGCTGGCGCAGCAGGCGGAGCGCGGGGTGCGCGGGTTCGCACCTCTGGCCCTCGAAGGTGATGAAGATGGATCTGCGGGTGAGCTCCAGCAGCCGGCACAGGCCTTCCCTGCGGGGCGGGACCGTCAGGGGAGGCACCAAGCTGGGGCCTACCCACCCCGCGCGGGACCCACCGGAAGCTGTGGTTGCACCAGGCCCGGCTCAGGAAGGCGTCCGAGAGCACCACGATGAGGCGCCGGCAGCTGCTCAGGTTCACCAGGAGGTCGGCAGAGGGCTTGCCGGAGGGCGGGCGTCGGAGGCGCGGGGCCGAGGTCGGCCGGGCGCGGGAACTAAGGAGGCGGGGCCTGGGCGTGGGGGCGGGGCCCGGGATACCGGCGCGCTGCAGGAGGTCGCTGTCATCCAGGAAGAGCTTTAGCCCCGAAGCCGCTCCAGCTGCGGCTTCAGGATGAAGTTCACGAACTTGTGGTCCTCCAGGCAGTCGCTATAGGAGACATAGGCGTCGTAGAGCTTCCCATCTGCGGACGGCGGCAAGTCATCCTGGTGGCTCCCGAGGCCTCACGCCAGCCCTCGGGGTCCCCAACACCCCTAACCCTTTCCCATGCTCAGAGGAGCAGACCTGCCCCAGACCTTAACCCCGGCACAGAGCCCCCAGAGGCTGACGCCTCGCCACCCCACGCCTCCAGAGCCGAGCTCAGCAGCGCAGTCTCAGGGAGGCCGCGGTGACCGCTCCTTGCGCCCACGCGGGCCCCACGCACTGTTCATCTCCACCTCCCCGTACGCGTCCTGGTACCAGAGCAGCACGTTGAGACGGCACTTGACATAGAGCACGGCGGCCAGCAGCAGGGCCAGCAGGACCAGGAGGGAGGCCAGCACCGCAGCCACGTGGCTTGCAAGTCCTGCCGATGGGTTGCCTGAGCCACCGCCCCTCCAGGAGCTCCCACGCCTTGAGGTCCCCTCCTACCCTCTACCCGGGGAATCCCCATCACCAGCTCTCCGAAGAGTGAAGGAGGAGGAGCTGACGTTCTGGATGGAGCAGGTGAAGGTCCCGTAGTCCTCAGCGGTGGTCACGTTGACCCCCAGGACACTGGACACAAACCCCTCTGACAAGTTGGCCTTGAACCTGGGGATACCAAGCCAGGGTCAGGGAACCCCACCTGTCTGGGTTCGCCTAGGGAGGCTGCAGAATTGGGCCTCTGGGTGGTTCTTGGGCCTTAAGCCGAGAGAAGTGACCAGAACCTGGAAGGGTGCAGATTTGTTTCAGGACAGCCGTCCCTGTCCTGGGTGTGGGGCCTGGAGGTCCTCTGATGGCAGGCTTGGCCAGATGGTTGGCGTTCATTCAGGCCCTAGACCTTGCTGACACCCAGAGCCCTGGGCAATATACAAGGTGCATGTCTGCAGGAGCCATGCAGACCCCAGCCTCTGTTCCTGACATCACTGACCCTCTGTCTGGGGCATTCTGCTCAAGTCATGTCTAGCCAGGTGGTTCCGGACCCTGGCATAGTTGAGGGAGACCACTGGCCTTGGCATGTCTGAGGGGTCACTCTGACCCTGGCCTCTTACCAGGAGTGCTCGTGGAGGCTGTAGTGGCCCCCATTTCCCAGTGGAAGCCCGTCTTTCAGCCACTGGACTGAAGGCAGGGAGCAGTGGGGTCCAGAGACCACCCAAGCCGTGCAGTTCAGAGCGACTGAGCTGCCCAAGGCAGGCCCCAGCACCTGGTCTCCAGCCGGGGAGAGGAAGTCAAGGGCCCTGTCACAGACACCTGAAGAGAGAGGACACAGTGGGTCAGCTGTGCCAGGGTAACCAGCCCTGCCACCTCCACAGTGGCCCACGGTGCAGGAAGAAACAAGGCCTCTGTGTGGCATGCTGGTCACACCGTGTCTGCTCACAAGTCCCACAGGGACAGGCACTTGGCACGTCTTCCCCCAGAAGTGGCTGGGCTTTGTGTCTCGCCTGCCCTGTGCTGAGGGGACAGAGAGCAGTGGCCAGTCACAGTTGAGCTGCCCCAGGCCCACACACGAGCTTCATCTGGCTGTTTGTCCACCTAGGACATGATCTGTCTCCCCATTTCCCAGATGCGCCTGTGCCCACCCCTGGTTACACCATGATGCCCGTCTCAGAGGAGGGGCCAGGCACTGCACCCCTCAGCCCAGCCTGCCTCTGCTGGGGTATCTGCAGGGAGTGTGGGCACTGGTGGGTTTGGGGACCCAGATGCCCAGTGTGCTAGCACCTTCCACTGGATGAGCAGAGCTGGGAGCCGGGAGCAGCTGGCCTTGGCTTGTCCCTGGCCCAGGGGTCTTAGGGCCCTCTGCTCCTGGCCACAGGCAAACCCTCCCCACCACCTGAGGCCTGGACTTTCTCATCTTTACATCAGGGTGATGAGCCCTAGTGGGAGGTCAGACCACCATCTCCTCGGTCAGGTATGGTCTCCTACCAGCCCACATCTACCACACCCCCACCATGGTCCCCGAAGTGCCCACTCCTCTGTTCCTGGGCCATACTGACCCTCATGGCCTGGACTGGAGGCCTGGCGCAGGAGAGGGTGCAAGGCCCATCGTCACCACCCGCCCTGGTTTCAGGGCCAAGGGCCTGGGGGAGGGGTGAGCAGGGCCTTCGTACCCCTGGTGTGTGGCCAAGCAGAAAGCCTGGGAAAAGAGCAGGATACACGATATGGAGTCAGCCCGAGGGGCAGGAGGTGGGAGTGGGGACTCGCGCCCATCCCTCTCTGACCTGCGTACCTGGCATGGCTCTGAGCCAGGGCCTCCTCAGGGCAGGCTGAGCTCTGGGGTCACCCCCGGCTCCACAGGGCTCCTTGGCCAAGAAGCCTGATCCAAGAGCTCGGCAGGACTCCTCTCTGCTTGCAGTCAGCTGGACAGGGCACCTGGATGGGTCAGAGGCTGCCGCCATCCCCAGGGAGCAAGTTAAACAAGAACAGCGTGAGTTAACTGGTAACTGCCGGCCACAGACAGCACTGGGCCTGACCAGATGCCACCCAGAGCAGCCTCGTGGATGCTGGCAGAGCTCCCAGAGGCCAGCAGGGTGTCTCTTGGAGCCCCTCACACATGGCCAGAATGGGCACCACCTCACACAGCCCAGGGCCACAGGGAGGGCCCCTCAAGTCCAGGACCACCTCCACCGGCCTGGGGCCACCATGGTGACCCTGCGGTACAGTGGACGTACCCCAGGTGGGACTCTGTCTCCTGAGATGGCAGCTGGCCTCACCCCTGGCTGTCGCCTTCAACGGAGCTGCCACTGCAGGGGCGTGCTGCTGTGCCAGTGACACAGCCTGGCCTTGGGCAGGGGTGTGATATGCCCTGTGCCATGGGGCGGGTGCCCAGCTGAGACCCTGGCCCACACCTCAATGCAGTCAGTAGTACACCTGAGCACAGACACTTCACACCTCAGGAACCCTAAGCTTAGCCTCGCCCTGAGGTTGTGAGGCAGGAGACTGAATGGGGCCAGGCTGGGATGACACAGCTCTGAGGGGCTCACAGGCACCCCTTCTTCCTGGTCCCTGGTCCCGGGTCCTGTGCCCTCTCCCAGCCCATGGCAGCAGCCACACACACCTCACATCTCCCAGAGCTCCTCATTGAGGTGGCTGCAGGGAAGAGCCCGGAGCCTCTTCCTTGGCATCCCGGGGGACCCTCCTCACTGGGTGCCAGAGTCACCCTGTTTATCCAACAGGCACTGACTGAGCGTCTGCTCCCTTCCCTGTGGCAGGGACACAGTGGGAGTGGGGATGTGGGGATCAAGCCTAAGGTTCTGCACCCCAGCTTCCTCGGGACTCCACCCTGAAGGCTCCAGAGGCTGTGGCAAGGACAACCCTCTCAGCCTCCCACCTGTTTCTCTGCCTGGGCGAAGCACAGCCAGAGGCCCAGGTTTGGCTATTTGGCATTTCCCCAGGGCCGATACAGCATGAGGCACACTCCCATTGGGGATGGCAAGGGGGTCCCTTTGCAGTGGAGGACAGTCCAAGGAAGGTCCTTGACCCACAGGAACCACCCATGGAGGGGCCATAAAACGCACACTTCCTCATGCAACCAACCCCTCACAGCCAGCCCAGGAGGACCCACCCCAGCCCAGCAGACCCCTGACCACCCCAAGCTCAGACCTCAAACCCTTCCCTCCAAAAGCAGCCTCAGAACCTTCTGGAAGTCAAGGGCAGACTGCCAGGATATGAGTACAGCAAGAAAGCAGATGCCCTCCCCTGCACCCTCTCCCCTGCATCCTCTCCTTTGCCCACCTTCCCCTGCATCCTCTCCCCTGCATCCTCTCCAATGCACCCTCTCCCCTGCATCCTCTCCCCTGCACCCTCTCCCTGGCCCACCTTCCCCTGCATCCTCTCCCCTGCATCCTCTCCCCTGCCCACCTTCCCCTGCACGATCAGACACACAGCCCTCTGGCCCATGCACACCTGCACTGAGCTTCAGTCTCAGCCTGTGCACACTTGCACCTCCTACGTGGGCACACTTCCTACCACACACACCTCCCATTACCTCTGCACACAGCTCAGGCTACACACACCTTGCACACCTTCTGAGTATCTGCGACACCCATTGCAACACTTGTCATAGAGCCCAGGGCCACAAGCACCCCAAGGCGCACAGACTGCACCTCACACCCACCCTTGGCCACCAAAACCACCCTCACAGCTTCCTGCTGCCCTTCACTCTCACACACACATGCACATGGCCCTGTGCACCACCAGCCTCCCCTCAGCAGGCCCCGTTCTAAGGACAGGCCCTGCCTCAGGCTCACTCAGAGCAGCAGGGAAGGCACAGTCACCTGTTTCCAGTTCTTCCCTCCGGGGGTGGGGGAATATTGGTCATGGATGTGCCTTTGGGAGCAAACTCTCCCCTCCACTGGGCCCCAGGGAGTGTCCACAGCACCCAGGCTGCCCCGGATACATCGCCGAGTGCTGTGAGGACCTGGCGTGTGTTTATGTGTATTTTCATCAGAAGTTTCCCTGTAGCTTCCTGGCCTTGCAGTCACATCCTCTCCTAAACCTAAACCCCACCCAGGCACCCACCCCTTCCCTAGGCGGGCAGGCGGGCAGTGGTGGTTCTTGCCTCGCCTGCCCCAGCTCTTCCTGTATCTCTGAGTCAAGCGGCTCCTTCCTCTGGGGCCCGCCCCAACCCACCCAGGCACAGCACCTTCCTCTGTGCAGTGTGTGTGTGTGTGTGTGTGTGTGTGTGTGTGTGTATGTTGGGAGCTGGGGGGGTGCTCAAAGGGGCAGGTTCCAGGGATAATGGGTGGGGCGTCCTCTTGGCATGGAGACCCCAGCCAGGGCCATCGTGCGTGTACACAGGACGGGGCTGTGCAATCTACAGTCTGCCTCCCAGTCGGCACTAGGGTTCACACTCAGGAGCCGAGGGGCCAGCTGGTTTGCTCCTCCATTCGTCTCTGACCTCTGACCCCGGGGAACGGGGCCTTCTGGAACTCC
Source organism: Pithecia hirsuta (assembly GCA_963573645.1). NCBI lineage: Eukaryota > Metazoa > Chordata > Mammalia > Primates > Pitheciidae > Pithecia > Pithecia hirsuta. The sequence goes on from CAUYLZ010016091.1 coordinate 5,972, forward strand.
AGGCCAACCATGGGGCTCCAACAGGGCTCTCTGGCCCTCTCCCTGTCCCTCTCCCAGGCAGGGGCCCCAGTGGGTGAGCAGTTGCTATGGCATCTTCCCTTCAGGCTGGGGTGGGAGGGCAGTGCGCCCTTTTCCAGATAAGGAGCAAACACAGGTGGCCGAGGCTCCTGGCTCAGAGCAGATGGGGGGCAGACGGCCTCTCCGTTGTCACCACACGGACACCCCCCAGGCTGACCTGGGACTCGGGACCCAGTGACCGGCGGCTGGTACTGCCCACAGAATCAGACAGGGGTCTCCTTTGGCCCCTGGACCTGCCCTCAGCCACATGGGGCTGGGAATCTCAGTCCCAGCCTGGCCCTGGCAGCCTCGCACTGCCCACCACGCTCTGCCGGGCACCCTGAGGTTCTTAGAGAGCGCCAGCTCCTCCCGCCCTCAGACCCAGCCAGCGCCCAGCAGCTTGAGGGCGACTCCCGCTCAGCTCAGACGCGCCGCCGCTCTGCTCCCCGCGCGCGCTGGGCCCCCTACGCCTGCCCTGAAGCGGGAACGTGCGTAAGAGGCTGCGACCCCGCAGGCCGAGGGCCCCATCTTGCTCCTTTTCCCGGCGCCCTTCAGGTGCGGAGAGTGGAGGGACGGGGACACACACGGGGGGAGGGGGCGCTCGCCCGGGCACAGGCGCGCGGTTGGCGGAAGCTCCACCCGGCGCCCGGCGAGCTCCGGTCTCAGCCTGACTCTTGGTCGCCCTCGGCGCCTTAGGACGTCTCAAGCCGGGATCCAGGCTTGGGGGACTGAGGTGGGACCCCCGCGCGCCTCGGGCAGAGGAAAGGGCTCCCCAGCCCCCTTCGCCCACTGTCCTTCCTTTCCCCAGGCCTGGAAGGGGCCAGGAAGCCGGCGAGCTCGGGCTTCCGGGCGACGCGGGAGCCTCCCTGGCTCCGAGCCGCTTCCTGAGAGACCGCGCCCAGGGACAAGCAGCGCCCTGGGCCCCCGACTCCAGGCCTGGAGCGGCCCTGGGAGGACAGCGGCCTCCACTCACCTTCGCAGGTCTGATCGCACCGCCACTCACCTGCTGCCAGGACCTGGGGCTCGCGCGGGCCAGGGGCGGGGCAGCTCACCTGAGACAGATGCGCAGCGGCGGCGGCCCCGGCGGCGGCAGCAGGTGCGGTCCCGCCCCGCAGTCAGGGCGGGGGCGGACCCAAGCGTCCCGCTCTGCGCCAGAGGCTGGCGCTGGAGACGGTACTGCTGCCCGAGAGCCGCGGCCGCCGGGCCTGGGGCCAGTGATCAAACCATCCCGACCAGTGCGAGGAGCCCCAGAGCCTTGAGGACCTTCTGGAGCGTACTCCCCTACTTCTTTCCTTTCCTCCAGGAAGCCTGTCCTGACCCCCACCCAACCCCCAGGTGACCCCACGTCTTCTCTTGTCACCCGCAGCACCCCAGGTGCAGGGATGAGAGGAACCCCATAGGCGCCCCTCACCCAGAGAAGGGCCAGGGCCTGAAGCTGCCCCTCACCTGCTTCCAGACCTTTCACACTCTGTGCCTCAGTTTCCCATCTATCCCTGAGGGCAGATATAATCCCCCCCCAGGACCCAGCAAGGCCAAGAAAGCAAGGCAAACAGGTTTAATTTTATTACAGAAACTCCTCCTGGCCGAAGGGAACAGGCCAGCGAGGTGGGCTCAGGTCACCCCCCAACACCCAGAATGGGGGCACAGCAGAATCTGAGGCCCAGAAGTCAGAAGAGGCCCAGGAAACTTGGGCCAGTTTTCCTGCCTTGTGGCTGCCTGAGAAGTCCCACTCCCAGTTCTGTGGGTGCCAGGGGTCACCCAGAGTTCAAGTCAGGCTGTGTCAAGCCTGAGAGCCCCCATAGAGACGGAGCAGGCGGAACAGGCCAGCAGCTCACAGATGCCCTGAACATACAGGGAACTCCTGCAGCCCCCATGGGCACGGCCTTCTTACAGCACCCCTCCCTCCACACGCACAGTGGGAGGCCGGTGGGAGGTGTGGTGGTGCTGGCACTGTCTCAGCTCCTGGGGGCCAGGGCCCCTGGATGGGCTCTGGCCCTACCCATCTGTGCTCCTGGTGCTGAAGATGGAGGCTAGGGTGGTATGGGTGGGCATCGGGGGCTGAGGACCTGTCCCCACCCTGCCCAGCCTCCGCCTTTCCCTCATCTTCTCACACAGATGCTGGTACTTTATCTCCAGAACGCTGTTCTTCACCAACTGCGGGACATCAGGCACGAACCAGGCGGCAATGAGCTTGATGCACAAGGCCACGTGCTAGAAGCAGTGCAGGAGAGGTCCAGCACCATCAGGCACCAGCAGGGATCTGGGCGCTTGGGGCCAGGGAGGAGGGCTGGAGAGAGAACTGCCCCAACTCACTCCAAGGCCTCTTCTGGTTCTGGCTCACCTCAAAGAGGATAACGAAGGCCAGGCGGATGGCCAGGAGGAACCAGAACTTCTTGGTGAGGGTGTAATGGCAGGGATGGCGGTAGTCCCTGTACCTGGGGAAAGGGAGGACCTGAGGTCTGGGGTCAGGAGTTCAGAGGGCATTTGTGGGGGAAGGGGAGTCCCAAACCTTCAGTGAGTCACGTTTTCTGAACCCTCAATCCCATTGGGGTCCTGGAAGTCCTTGGTGTAGAAGACGGACAGGCTGTGGTTGACATAGCCCGTGAGGCAGCTGGGGAGAGGGGAGAGGAGTGTGGGCGGGGGTGGGCTTCCAGGCGGCCACTTCAGGCCCCAGGGTGCTTCTAGCCTGCATTATGGAGCAAACAGTGGGGTGGAGGCCACACCACAGACAGCCATGAGTGGGACGGGCCCCCGGGCCAAGCACATCTTCACATCTGGGGGGCTCGGGGGGCTGCAGGGACTCTGGACATCACCAGCCGCCTTCCCTGCCAAGGACTAACCCTGGGGACCCAGTGTGTGGTCTGGTGGCTCCTCGAAGTCAGAGGAGCTGGGTAAGTCAGAAGAGGACACGCAGGCCCTGAATCAGGAGGGAGCTGGGTCTGGGAACTTCACCCCCCCACTGCAGTCCTGGTCAGTTACTCCTGACCTTCAGCCCAGGGCCTGCAGGCCACCCCCGGCCCCAGCTTCACTAAAGCCCCAGGGGGTACTGGCAGATCCAGCCATTTCCAGGAGAGAGAGTCTGGGTCCCTCCTAGTCCCCCCGGGGCTTGGCTGTGGCAGGCCGTTTCTCCCAGGGGTCTCCAGACACTTGGAGGCCTCACTCGACTGTAGAGTTCGCTTCTTTCAGGCAAGGACTATAGCGGTACTTGTAGATCACTCGAGGGATGAACTCAGATGTGAAGGCGATGACCATCCCATTGGCAATGACTCCAGCACCTGGAGCCAGGTCCCTGCACAGAGCAGCGGGCAAGCAGTTGGGCTCCTCCGGCCTCCCTCGGCCGGTTCTGTCCCCAGCTGCCCACAAGGGGCCCTGCACATCTCTATGCGTGGCGTCCCATTGCAGCTCCAGGGCCACGGAATTCACTAGGAAGTCCCCAGCCCTGCGGAGCATGGCCTCAGCTCTCCTGCGCCCTCACCCGGAGGTGGACAGCAACAGACCCAGGAATCCTCACCCCTCCACCTTCCTGAACTTCTCAGCTGCCCCCAAGCCCCTCCTGGGTTCCCACCCCAGGGCATGACCTCGCAACCTGGGCTCAAGACTGGGGGCCTCCCCAACATCCCTCCCGTATTTCCCACGTCAAGCGCCCCAGCCCCGGTCACTCCCCTGCTAGCTGCCCTCTCAGTGTGGCCCAGATTGGGACACAGGCTAGCTGCTCTGTTTCTGCCCCAGCCACTGGCAGCATCTGGGTCTCCCTTGGGGGCAATCAAGCCCATCTGAGATCCTGTTTGTGGGAGGGGCCTACAAAGCGCCCAGCCCTGCCCACTCCTGGGACCCTCCCACCCAGGCTCAACCCGCATCCAAGACCTATGGAGAAGGGCTAGGTCTGTCTGCGGGGTGAGATCCGAAAGATTATTTCAAGAAGAGCCGGCTGGCCAGAGGGAAGCCCACAGGCTGAGCTGAGCCTCCGTTCCCGCCCATCCTGCGCCCGTCGGGCCTGACCGAGGTCCTTGGCTTTGCGGGGCACCAGGCGCCGCTGCAGCCGACCATCTTGACGGCGTCCAGGCGGATCTCCACGAGGTTGCCGAAGAGCGCCAGCAGCGGTGCCAGCGGGAAGGCGGCCACGAAGATGGTGGTGAAGCCGCACTGGATCACTGCGGGGTGTGGGTCACGCTGGCAGGTGCCTCGCAATCATCTCCGTGAACCCCGCCCCGCAGCACCCACGCGCCCGTTTCCCGGAACCCCGCCCCGCAGCGCCCACCCACTCATTTCTGTGAACCCCGCCCCGCAGCGCCCCGCAATCATCTCCGGGAACCCCGCCCCGCAGCGCCCACCCACCGGTCTCCAGGAATCCGCACCCCACAGCGCCCACGCACCCGTCTCCGGGAACCCCTGCCCCGCAGTGCCCACGCACTCATCTCCATGAACTCGTCGAACAGGCTGAAGGTGTTGGCGGGGTTCAGAAGGTAGTTTCGCTGCCAGTCCCTGAGCTCGGGGTCCCGGGCGGGTGCAGAGGCCTGCTTCGAGCGCCACTTGTGCGCCAGCCACCTGGGGGCGAGACAGCATGGGGGAGGGCGCAGGGCGGAGGGGCCTGGGGCTCCCGAGGCTGGGCGGGGGTGCACTCACGGGCCCAGGTACTCCACGCAGTTGCTGAGCGTCTGCTTTAGGCCCATGATGATGGCCATCTGCACAAACAGGTCCATCATGTAGCCGCTGGCGTGGCACTGCAGGGTCAGATGGGAGGGGGTCAGAGAGGGGTCCTGGGGAGGGTCAGGGGAGCAGGGTGGCTCAGGGACAGGGTGTGAAGCCTGGGGGTGACTGACCTCTTCCAGCTTCTACAAGCCCGCCAGGCGCATGGACTTCCCCAAGTGGCCGTTGATCCTGTGGGGGAAGGGGAGGTCTGGGGCACTGCGGGCAGCGTCCTGCCTCTGACCAGGTGGGTGCAGCAAGACAGAAGCGGGGAGGAAAGAAACAGAACAGGCAGGCAGGCCCTGCAGGTGAGCAGGGCACAGGTGCTCACAACCAGATGGACCGCACCCCACACGTGGGTGCACACACACTCAGGCGACACGCACACTCCCGACAGTGTCTGTTAGGAGTAGCCTCGGTTTCTCCCCGTGGAAACGGCACACTGGGTTATTTTGTGTTTAAAATCATGTGCTTTCCATAATATGAGAAAAATGTGAACTCCCTTAAACCAAAAGGCAGGCTCATGGTCACTGGTGAAATCCCACAAGCATCCCTATGGTAGTTCATGGCAACTAGTATTTAACACGGTTCTGGAATTCCTTGCAAATAGGCAAGAGAAATACAAAGTATAAATAGAATACATTTGCAAAGGACAAAAATTACTATTTTTAGAAAATATGATTATATACTTGGAAAACCAAAATAAAATAACTGAAAGCTGGGTGGATAAATCAATGGCGTGCTCAAGTGG
>CAUYLZ010016092.1:0-49011 GCA_963573645.1 Pithecia hirsuta
CTGTGTGGTCTAGGTGTGATCAGGTGTGTTTTAAGGTGAATCGTGCATAGGTTTGTCGGTTGGGTGTCCAGGTGTTTGAGCAGGTGTGTCATCAGGTCAAGGCTCCCTCGGTTGGGCGCATCGGTGAGCAGGCGTGTGATCAGGTGAAGGCTCACTCGGTTGGGCGGATGGGTGAGCAGGTGTGTGATCAGGTGTGTCATCAGGTCAAGGCTCCCTCGGTTGGGTGGATGGGTGAGCAGGCGTGTGATCAGGTGAAGGCTCCCTCGGTTGGGCGGATGGGTGAGTAGGTGTGTGATCAGGTGTGTCATCAGGTGAAGGCTCCCTCGGTTGGGCGGATGGGTGAGCAGGCGTGTGATCAGGTGAAGGCTCCCTCAGTTGGGCGGATGGGTGAGCAGGCGTGTGATCTGGTGAAGGCTCCCTCGGTTGGGCGGATGGGTGAGCAGGCGTGTGATCTGGTGAAGGCTCCCTCGGTTGGGCGGATGGGTGAGCAGGTGTGTGATCTGGTGAAGGCTCCCTCGGTTGGGCGGATGGGTGAGCAGGTGTGTAGGTCAGTCACTTTGTGCTTTCCATGCAGTTCATTGCAGAGGAAGGACACACAGAAAGTAACCCAACGAATGGTGGGAAATACAATGAAAAGTTTGACTTCTATGAGGAGAAACTAGAGAAACGTTTCGAGAGAAATAGGCTTTAAAGGAAAAGCAGTGATTTCCCCCATTTTTGGTAGTAAAAATTGGAAGAATAATCTTTAAGTGAGCAGCAGAGGAGATTTTGGTGAGAATTTGTGGACAATGTGTTTTTATTTTGGAATCAATGTGTTTTTATTTTCATTTTTCATTTTTATTTTTTTATTGCATTTTAGGTTTTGGGGTACATGTGAAGAACATGCAAGATTGTTGCATAGTTACACACATGGCAATGTGGTTTGCTGCCTTCCTCCCCATCACCTGTATCTGGCATTTCTCCCCATGCTCTCTCTCCCCAACTCCCCACCCCCCGCTGTCCCTCCCCTATTTCCCCCTGACAAACCCCAGTGTGTGATGCTCCCCTCCCTGTGTCCATGTGTTCTCATTGTTCAACACCCGCCTATGAGTGAGAACACGCGGTGTTTGATTTTCTATGTTTGCGTCAGTTTGCTGAGAATGTATTTTATAGCAGGACTTGGTCACTGCTGCTGCTGAGGATGTAAGAGCCTGAAGCCTGTCTTCTGGTGAGGCCATCCGTTGGATCCGATTTTATAGTTAAGGACAAACACACACCAAAACTCCAGGACATGGCTGATCCGTGCCGGTGTCCTCCCACACAGAGGAGCGTGCCGTGACTTTACGTCAGTCGAGGCTGTTCACACAGAGAGACCAGGAAATGCACCGACATCCCTGCTTCTCTGAATGCTCGTCAGGGACAGTCAGTTTGAGAGATCTTGTGTGTCCCAGGAGGCCTCGCTCCCCCATCCCCCAGGGCCTGAGTGTCCGACGGTCTCCGCCTCTCCCCGTCCCTTTTCTGTCCTGCACAGAACACCAACTCCAGCATCCCTGCTATCTGTGACCCCGTTGCTGCTCCCTGACTACACTGTGGTCTCCTGCAGGGCAGGGGCCCTGCTGCGACTCTGCTTGGAGCCTCCCTGTCTGCCCAGAACCCACAGGTGGTGTTGCCACTGCAGGGCCACAGTGACGTGGGATTTAATGAAGTCGCTTTTAGTAGCATGTGAGAGAATTTTAACACCAGTCTGCTGTTTTTCCTTCCAACCCCATGAAATCTGTGACAGAGACTGAGAAAGTGTCATCCCGGCTCTGACATCCCAGTACACTAACAAAATCACCCCTAGCAACCTCCTGGTCAACAGAGCAGGACTGCGTTCTCACCACAGGCTGACGGACTAGGGAAAGCAGCAGACACACCCCGGCCCGAAGCAAACACGGGCTCCTCCCGACCCATCCCGACCTCGCATGTCGTCTGAAGGCTCTAGTGGCTCCTACGGTGCTCAGCTGTGTAAAATTTTCAGACGAACTCCAGCTCCACGTGCAGGCCTTGTTCCGCAGACGTGTTTGATCATGACAAACTTTTAAATATAGGCTAACACAAAGCATCTCCGTAAATATTTAACTGTGCCCACCCGCTCAAATCATTCACCACAATGCAGTTGCCATCCTGCCCGGCTCTTTCTCTGTTTTTCGTGCTATTGTTTCTGGTTAACAATAGATGCAAATTAATAAAACCCAATTAAAGACAGGTGGGGGGTGCAGTTTGTAATGGTTCAGATAGAATATCCACTCATGAATAATTAGCTTAACGAATGTGAATGTTCCCTGGGGAATTCTGAGCTGTCCTGAGCCCCGATGTCTAATGAGCTTCCATACGTGACTCCAAATTGTGCTGCTGGCCACCGCCTTGCCTTGCAGTGCCTCAGAAACATTGTTCGAAACCGCAGTTTAAAATGTGAAAGGAAAATAAATATTGAGGTCTCAAAACCATGAAGGAAATGCCCTGTGGACCAAGGGCAGGCTGAGCTCACAGCCACCCTCTGCTCACGTGTGGTGAGCGTGCCTCTGTGCTCCCTCTGCCATGTTGCGAAGCCATACTAAGGCGTGAGTGACTCTTCCTGTAAATTGTGCAACCAGAGAAAAATGAATGAGAAACTCAAAAGAATGAACTGCTTGTCTGTTATCTGCGTATGACCTGGAAGCCCCTTCTCTGCTTTGAATTGTTCCTTCTGGACGGATTAGGAGGAATTGGTTCAGGACATTGTTGAGGCTGAGGAGTCCCAGGATGTACTGTTGTGACTTGGAGACCCAGAAAAGCCAAATGTTCTGGTCTCAGTCTGAAGACCCGAGGAACAGGCCAGCCGAGGGGGTGAATTCCAGTCCAAGGGCAGGAGAGGACGCAGGTCCCAGCCCAGCACTCAGGCTGGAAGGGGGACTTTCTCCGTCCTCTGTCTTTTGTTCTGTCTATTCCCCGGAGCATTGGAGGAGGCCGGCTACTCTGCAGAGGGCGGCCAACGTGGCGGGATCCACTGATTCAGATGCTAATCTCTTTCAGGAACACCCTCACAGACACACACAGAACGACGTTTGACCCAGTTACCCAGTGCCAGTGAAGCTGACACATAGAATGAACCATCACCATAGAGGAATTTCCATAGAAGGACTTCCATAGGGGGTCTTCCATAGAGGGACTTCCATGGGGGAGTTTCATAGAGAGACTTCCATGGAGGATCTTCCATAGAGGAATTTCCACAGAGGGAGTTCCATACAGGGACTTCTACAGAGGGACTTCCATGGAGGATCTTCCATAGAGGGACTTCCATGGAGGATCTTCCATAGAGGGACTTCCATAGAGGGAGTTCCATAGAGGATCTTCCATAGAGGAATTTCCACAGAAGGACTTCCATAGGGGGTCTTCCATAGAGGACTTCCATGGAGGGAGTTTCATAGAGAGTTTCCATAGAGGGAGTTCCATAGATGGACTTCTACAGAGGGACTTCCATAGGGGACTTCCATGGAGGATCTTCCATAGAGGGACTTCCATAGAGGGACTTCCGTAGACAGACTTCCATAGAGGCATTTCCATAGAGGACCTTCCATAGAGGGACTTCCATAGAGGGATTTCCATAGAGGGACTTCTACAGAGAGACTTCCATAGAGGGACTTCTACAGAGAGACTTCCATAGGGGACTTCCATAGAGGGAGTTCCATAGGGGATTTCCATAGAGGACCTTCCATAGAGGGACTTCCATAGGGGACTTCCATGGAGGATCTTCCATAGAGGGACTTCCACAGAGGAATTTCCATAGAGGGACTTCCATAGGGGACTTCCATAGGGGACTTCCATGGAGGATCTTCCATAGAGGGACTTCCACAGAGGAATTTCCATAGAGGGACTTCCATAGGGGACTTCCATGGAGGATCTTCCATAGAGGGACTTCCATAGGGGACTTCCATAGAGGGACTTCCATAGGGGACTTCCATAGAGGGACTTCCATAGGGGACTTCCACAGAGAGACTTCTATGGATGGAGTTCCATAGAGGGACTTCCATAGAAGACTTCCGTAGAGAGAATTCCATAGGAGACTTCCATAGAGGAACTTTCACAGAGACACTTCCATAGGGGGACTTCTATAAGGGACTTCTATAGAGAGAGTTCCATAGGGGACTTCCATAGGAGACTTCTATAGAGGATCTTCCATAGAGGAACTTTCATAGAGAGACTTCCATAGATGGAATTCCATAGAGAGACTTCCACAGAGGATCTGCAATACAGGGACTTCCATAGAGGGACTTCCATAGAGGAACTTTCATAGACAGACTTCCATAGAGGAACTTCCCTGCATCTTCTCAGGCTGTCGTCTTAAACCTTCCTCAGTAGCTAGATGTTAATTTAACTCTTCTACCACACAAGTTAGAAAATGGATTCCTAGGTGTCAAGGATCTTGAGCCTAGAGCCCAGTGGCATGCCCCCAGACTCTCCAGAGGTCTCTCCAGCTCTTGGCCAGCCCTGCCCCATTCTTTGAGGCTATGAGGTGGGGCTGCCCTGGCCCTTGGGGATCTCCTTGCCTCTCAGCCATGGTGATTGTCACCTGTGGTAAAGAGAATGGCGGAAGCCAGTGCAATGTCCTATGCGTGCATGTGGCCCAGCCCGCAGTGTGGGTCTGATGGGAACCGCAGGAAGAGGAGGTGGGAAGAGCACAGGGCCCTCCACAGCTGCTGCTTCCAGGTGTAGGCAAGGCCGCAAACCAAACCTGAATGTTGAGTTCAGAGTAGACCAGAGGCCTGGAGAGTTTGTTTGAAAAGAAACTTTTGTGAAATTCTAGCAAAGAGTGAAGAAAAGAGGACGTCCAAATGCTCAGTGCAGCTTGGAATTCACTTTTTTCTCCTCTGCTTTGATGTTTACGCCCTCTTGACAGGCATCCCAGCCGCAGGCCTCCTCCGTGTCCTTCAGATCTGATGGTCATTTCCTGTTGCCCTGACGTTCCCTCCTTTGGTGGAATCCCCGGTCGTCTTTCTTCCTGGAGGAATGGACTTGGGGTCTTTGAGTCTTCACTTTTTAACCAACAGGCCCTCCGTGTTGCCCCCGAGCCCAGTGCATTGGTTTCCAGCTTGGCCGCTGCTTGGGTTGGGTGGTTATTAGGCTTGATTTACTGGGTAGCTTCTCAGAGATGCCATCTCTGCACCTTAGATCATGTTTGCCAAGGAGCAGTCAGGCTGCGGGCCCTGCAAAGCCACCCACTGAGCCTGACCCAGTGTGACCTCGGGAGGAACATAAGCAAAGGGGAGTGTCCCAGTGTCACTGGGGGGCGGGCCACCCCCCTTGGCAGAGCCAGCCCAGGGATGCTCTGGGCCAGGCTGTTCTCCAAGCTGACTGCCAGGTGCAGCTCATTCCTGCACTGGCACCCGTTTGTCATGTGTGCTGACCATGCACCCTTGAGTGGGAAGCTGTGCAATCTACAGGCATTGTTGAAGTTCACTTGGGTCTCACGGGCATCCTCCTTTAACACCTGAGAAAAAGACGCTGCAGTCCAGGGTGGTTTAAAACAGGAAAACCTTGTATCTTCATAATCCTTGGCTTCCCCATGCTCCGGGAGACTGGAAACAGCAGCTTGTCTTCCTAAGGATTCCTTCAGGTGAGAGTTACAATCCTTTGTAAAATATTCCCAAGGAGTCAGCCTCTCTTCTGCTGATCAGAGGCGGCAGAACCAAGACGCCGGAGGTTGTGGGTGGGAGGCGCAGGTTCACAGGGCTTCTGTGGGCCCAGGGCAGAGGCAACCTGATGCTGAGAGAGCTGCTGTTTACAAGGTGAGGACCACATCCTGGCCCAAGTGCACTCCCGTCCCAGGGGCAAGGTGTTAATTAGTGCAGGACACCTCAGTGGTGGCGGGACAGGAAGTGACCCTGAGTGATTAGGGTTCTAATGACGATGTGGCAGTGAAATGCCTTGCTGCGCTGCGGGCCTCCTTCCCTGACCTGAGCTTACTATTTTGTGAATGTGCTACAGAAGTGGCCATGTGGAAGCGTAGGTGGCTTCTTTTCCCTTCGCTACTTAAACACTGGCTTTATCCAGTGATTGCCCTTCCTAAAGTTGGAGATGACTGAATTGCTCAGTGATTTGACCCCTCATTTCCAAGTGACAGAGAGTCAGGTCTTCCTCTGTTCACATATTTCTTCTGGCCTTCTCTTACAACCTAGGATGCCTGAAGAGACTTTGAGAGGCTGAGATGAAGAGCTTTACTCCTCGTGTCCACATGCTGCGTGGAGAAGCATGACTTCTCCTAGTCACATGGGCACCTCCCTCCTGATGGGCATCTGGCCTGGGCCTGGCTGTGCAGTCACACAGAGATCTCTCTCTGATGAGGAGCAGCATGGTGGCCCATCACCTGGATGGCTTCGTCTGGATGGGGCAGGATGGACAAGAGGAAGCCACCACCATGGGGTCTTGGCGAGATAGAAATGGCCAGGGGGTGGGAGATAAACCTTGCAAAAGTGCAGGGTCCTGCCACTTCACGGAAGCTTTTTAGGAGTCCTGCAGCCAGGTTGTGCTAGGGTGTTCTCTCTGGGTGAGAAATGAATGGCTGCATCTCACAAACCCTGGGATGGAAGGAAGCCAAAGCCTAGTGGGACTCTGAAATGCAGCTCCAGTTGGTGACACAGCTGCAGACTGTGTGGGCCTGGCAGGAGGGGCTGGACAGCAGGTCAGGCTGCGGGTCAACCTTCCCTCCTGTGGAGCTGCAGCTGTCGGTGGGGATCTGGTATGGAGTTTGTGGCAAGCCTGGGTGAGGAAATGCAGGTCCCAGGCATTGGAACAGGCTGTGTACCTGCAGCAGAGAATTATCTGCCTTCCGGACTCTGCCCTGTCATGCAGGTGAGCCTGCGGCTCCGAGGACCCTGCTAATCATGAGCCCACCAGGACAGGCCCCCACTGTCCGTCTCAAGATGGGCAGGATGTCTGGATCATGCTCGAACAGGACCAGAGGGCATGAGGAAGCTCCATGATTGTGGGCACACACCCCTAAGCCTTCCCCAGTCCCTCCTCCAGCTCCTACAGCCAGTGGAGAGCAGAGGAGGAGCCCACACTTGGTCTCTGGGGGCCAGCTTGGTGCAGGGGCCCAGGCACGTATCACCTTAGTATCCACCAGAGGGAAGTTTTACCCACTGTTCGGAAACCACTGAGTAGCCAGGGGTCTGTGGGCATCAGCCGGCCTCTGGTATGATGGGCACAGGAGCCAGAAGGCTCCAACCTAAGTGCTTTCTTTTAATCTCCTAAAATACTCTTGGGGGCCTCCATGTTTTCAGTATTCATTCATCTGTTCACTCATTTATTCAAGAGATATTTAATGCAAGTGCTGGGGATTGGTCAGCATTGTTCTTAGTAAATATGATCTGGTGATGGGTGAACCAATGCATTTGTATGGAATTAGACAACTCAATAAAAAATAAGACCAGAAAATCAAGATATGATGGTTACAAAGGAAGCCTGATTTTCCCGGGTGGAAATTCCTGCACAGAAGGATCAGAATGTTTGAAGTGAAACACGTTATAATTATTCTGTAAAATCATCTATTCTAGAAGGGAGAAAAGAGAATGCTCTTTTATACACTTTATTATGTTTAGGAGAAATTGGTTTATCAACATCAAACAATAGATGTCATTAAAGTTGTTTTTGGTTCTCTTAATGTAGGGTGAGGTTGTAGGATCTGCTTCCCTTGGATTTTGTCTGTGGGAGAAGGCGGTACTTCCCCAAGTGAGTGGACCACATTTTCTTTTCTTTACTTTTATTTTGCTTTCTCTTTTGAGTTTTTGGTGCCTAGAAATGGCCAAATTCCAACAGAAGCTGAATGTTAGCATATTCTTTTCCAACTGAGATATAATTCACACACTGTAAAATGTACACTTTTAGGGTGCATAACTCAGTGACACTGAGTACATTTGCAAAGTTGTGCAGTCTTTACAATCTGATGCCAGAACCTTTCATCACCTCCCTAATAAACCTGGTACCCACTGCAGTGACGCTCCACTTCCAGTCCCTAAAATTTATTATTTCCTTCCTGAAATTTTGCTGAACTTATCCGCTCTAATGGTTCTTTGTTCTTTTTTGTGGGTGTGGATCATCAGGATTTTCCTCATGTAAATAGAAATAACTTTACTTTTTTGTTTTCCAATCAGGATGTATTTTATTTCTTTTTCTTACCTAATCATCCTGGCCAGAACTTCCGGTACAGTGTTGATTGAAGGTGGTAAGAGCAGACATCCTGGTCTTGTTTCTGATTTAGGGGGAAAACTTTTAGTCTTACCATTAGATATGAGGCTGAGTTTTTGTAGATGTCCTTTGTCAACTTGAAAAAATTGTGTCTCACTTCCAGTTGGTTGAGTGCTTTTGTCATTAAAGAGTGTTCAATGTTATCAAGTGCTTTTTTTTGGGAGGGGTGTCTGTTGAGGCAGGATTCTATTAATATGGTACCACACTATCAATTGATGTTTGCATGTTGAACCATCCTTGCCTTCCTAAGACTATTCAGCACTGATGCTTTCAGTACCTAGATGATAACATAGCTGCTGTAGCCTTCTCCTACCCCAGTGAAGACATTATTCAAACATGGTAAGCAGAACACAGAGAAAACTACTCATGAATACATTAATGCTAGTTTGGAAACCAGGTAGTTTTTGTTTGCTGAGAAGTATTCAGACTTCTCGTTGAGGCTCTGGGGCTTTTCTCTCTATAGCTAACTCTTTAATCATAAAGGTACATACAGAATAACTGGTGGACACTAATAATGATAACCAGCATTTATTAAAATCTTACATTAGGATCATTTGTTCCCATAATATCGAGTGGGTTAGTTATTAACAATCCCATTTTACAGACCAGGAAACTAAGACTTGGCAAGGCTCCTTAATAAACTTAAAACTACAACTCTTTGACATCAATGCCAAGCCCTATTTCTTTCTGTTTTTTTTTTTTTTAATTCCACTTTTTAAAAATAGATTAAAGGGTATATGTGTACATTTGTTACACGGGTAAATTACATGATGCTGATGCAGTGAGTCCCAGTGATCCTGTCACCTCGGCCGTAAGCAGGGTACCCAACAGGTGATTCTTCAGCCCACGCCTTCCACCCTCCCTGTCCCTTCTAGTGACCCCACTGCTGTTCCCTCCTTCACAATTGTGTATATCTGATGTTTAGCTCCCATTGATCCGTGAAAACATGGTGTTTGGTTTTCTGTTCTCGTGTTAGGTTGCTTAGGATAAAGGCCTCCAGCTCCTCCATGTTGCTGCAAAGGGTATATTTATTTACTTCTTTTTAACGGCTGTGTAATATTCCATGGTGGATAGGTACCATATTTTCTTTATCCAATTCACTGCTGATGGGCATTTAGGTTGATTCCATGTCCTTGCTGCCATGAACATATAAGTGCATGTGTCTTTATGACAGAATGAATTGTTTTCCTTTGGTATATACCCAGTAGTGGGAATGCTGGATGAATTGGCAATTCTATTTTAAGTTCTTTGAGAAATCTTCAAACTGCTTTCTACAGTGGCTGAACTGATTTTCATTCCCACAAACACAGTGTAAAGCTCCCTTATCTCCACAGCCTTGCTCATTGTTGACTGTTTAATAGTAGTTGTTCTGACTGGCATGAGATGATGCCATGTTGTGGTCTTGTTTGCCTTTCTCTGGTGATGAGCAATGTGCATAGTTTTTTCATGTTTGTTGGCTGCTTGTGCGTCCTCTTTGGAGAAGTGTCTGTTCATGTCCTTTGCCTGTTTTTAAATGGGATTGTTTGTTTTTTTGCTTCTTGATTTGTTTCAGTTCCTTGTAGATCCTGGATATTAGACCTTTGTCAGATGTATAGCTTGCAAATATTTTCCCCATTCTGTTGGTCGTCTGTTTACTCTGTTGATAGTTTCTTTTGCTGTGCAGAAGCTCTTTAGTTTAATTAGGTCCCACTTGACAATTTTTCTTTTTGTTGCAATTGCTTTTGGGGACACAGACAAACAAAGCTAATGTTGAGAAGGGCATTTCCTAGGTGTTCTTCTAGGATTTCATAGTTTGAGGTCTTACATTTAAATATTTCATTCATCTTGAGTGAATTTTTGTATGTGGTGAGGGGCAGGGATCCACTTTCCTTCTTCTGCACATGGCTAGCCAGCAATCCCCACACCAATGATTGAATAGGGGGCCCTTTCCCCATTGCTCGTTTTTGTTGAAGCTCAGACGGCTGCAGGTGTGTGGATTTATTTCTGGGTTTTCTATTCTGTTCTAGTGGTTTATGTCTTTGTTTTCATACTGGTATTATGACCAAGCCCAGTTTCCAACCATTAGGAGAAGGCTGGCCTCTGTATCTCTTTGCTATAACGAGGTGGCGTTTACCGTAACATGAAAACCTAATGTGTTTGGGAGGGGGTATAACCCAGCCACACCCAGTGCAGTTGGAGCTGGGGCAAGGGGCACCTGGAGCACCCAAAAAGACCGCAGCATGAGCTCCCTGGGCTGGAGCACGGGCATGGAAGGGAGTGAGCAAACACTCCAGATAAACCAGTCAACCCGTGTGAGGGTCCCTGATGATCCCATCGTCGTCCCCACTCTCAGCTCTCACGTCTCCGTGGCTCTTTCTGACACCATGCTCAAGTTCTTGGATGGCTGGATGGAATTCTGATTTAGGAGAGGTAAGATCTCCTGCTAAAGCATCACGTTCAGTCATTCCTCCCTAACAGTTCTCTCGGAAGTGACCAAGCCACACGATACCCCTTCTTTGCTCTCTCTTGATCAGTGGTCACAATACACTTCTCTCATCCCTTCTTCATGAACGTGACCCTTCACCAAAATTGCCACATGCCTGTTCTGCGCCAGGGCTTATGCGAGGCCTGGGAAAGCGAAATAAGCTGTGGCTGGCTGGGCAGGTGGGTGGGTGGGCATGCATATGCAGAGCGGCAAGGAGACAGGTGACCACCGAAGTGGCGCTGACCCCACCTGGGTGTGGTGTGGTTAGGGGGTCCTCTCTCTGGCGGTCTGTGGAGGGAGGCTGCGGTGGGGGTGGGGGGTCATCACCGCAGTGATTCTGGGCTTGTCACCTGATCTGTGGCTTGTAAATTCCTTTTGATTGTCCTGATTCGCTCTTCCGTCCCTCAGGGGCTGATGCTGCCCCCAGACCCTGGAAGGAAAGAAACAGAAGAGCTGAAACCCAGAGCACATGCTTTCAGAGCGGAGTTTAAACCACAGCCGAATGCCTTCAGCGTGTCTGTGGATGGTTGTTGGTGGTCTCTGTTCAGGGACCCCAGCTTTATGTGACTTTGTGTTTCACGAGGACATCACGTACCTGCTCGGAGGGGAGCCCGTGTCCCCGGAACTGTGAGCTCCCGCGTCTCCCTCTGCCAACAGGACGCCTCTTGAGTCGGGGAATTGTCTGCAAAACTCGGGCTGGGTTTGCTGTGTGGTGCTGAGACCTCGTTGTGAGGAAAACTGGGTGCAGAGGGTGGTTCTCCTGCCAAGCCTGAGCTCAGCCTGGGGTCCCCGCTCCAGCCTCTTGCCAGCATCAGGTGTGAAGCCGGCTTTTCCTCCAGGACCCTGCACGGTGCGTCCGTGAGATCCCTGACAAGCAAGAGGGCTTTGTCGTTTTCCCATCACTGGCCAGGGTCAGACCCAGCAGCTCTAAATTCATGACATTCCCTCTGTTTCTGCTCTCCAGCTCATAATAAGCTGGTAGCTTAGCCACCTCTTTTTTAAATTGGCTAGGAAGGCAGAAGAGCTTTACAACCCAAACAATCAATTTCAAACTGCCGAGCCCAATCAGGCTGGATGGAGAGTGACCCTTTAAATTGAGTGTGAAATTGGGAGATGGCTCCCCGTCCTCCGGCAGGGCGTGCGGGGAGCCATCACTTCCTGCCTAAGTGGGAGCCGCAGCTCTGCCTGCGTGGCCGTGCCCGGCAACCCGGCGCCTGCCTCCTTGGCCGGTTCTGGGGAGCACAGGCCGGGTGTCTGGCCCAGCATCCAGATGCCACAGCTTTATGCACTTGTAAATCTATGCCGTGTCTCTCCCAGGGTCTGATTTTAATTTGGGTAATATTCCCGTTAATAATAACATCTAATTACAACATCCATTAAAAGTTAGTAACATTAATTTAACAGGGGGAAAATCTAATAGAGTTCTTAGAGTGATATTGGCATTTTTCCATTAAATTAATGTTACAAACTTTTAACAGGATGTCTTAAATAGGCATCGTTAGTGTTGGGAATATTAAACAAATTAAATTCAGGCCTGGAATATGAGGTGGGAGCCCATTTATGAATCCAAACAAGGTGTCTGCCGGTCCCTTTCATCCACTTAAAATATCCAGCAGGAAGCTGCGAGGCCATGTAGCGGCAGTGACGCCTAGGACTTCTGGTGACTTCCAGGGACGGCGTGCCCCTTGGCCCTGGTGCCCAGCATCTGTCCCTGCGCAGTTTGAAGGCCGCAGTGTGTGCTGCTGTTTCACCTTAAATTCTCAGATTTTTATCTGAAATTCATCATGTTGCCTGAGTTTTGTTTCCTGAGTCTCATGAAGCCACATCACTGGTGAAGCTGTGAGGACTCTGGGAGCTAAAGGCTCTGCAGGCCAAGGAGGGTCCCTGAGGGCCGTGGGGTGTCGTGGGGGTGCCCAGGCCTGCTCACTGCTGTGAGTGAATTGGGGGCAGACGCCTCCCGAGACCCTAAGACTTGCCTGTGCCTGGGCAGCTGGGGCGTTCTCTCAGGAGCAGAAACCTCAGATGCCCTGCTCATGTCAGAGAGAGGGCATGGGAATGTGGATGCCTCCATTACCAGGTATTAGAAAACGGATTCTGTTTGACATTTACAAAGCTCGGAGATTTGTGACCGAGAGACAGTTTCGCTGAGACTGTCCCATGCTTAGAAGGAGTTTATCAGCTTCTATAAAAGTTAGGACAGAGATGACGGCGTGGAAATGAGCCTTGACACCAGGGGGGAGGAGCGGCCCCCTGGGTTTCCAGAAGTCCTTTGTCCCCAGGACGCTGTTCCCCCACTGTCACTGTCCAAAGCTGGAGCACAGCCCGAGATTTAGGGTCAAGGAGCGATCTCGGTGGCCTTGGCTGCCCCCCTGGGGGCCTCTCTGTGTGATAAATGTCCTCATTCCTTCACAGTCAGGAAGTGAGGTCTTCCGGGAGGGACAGGAAGGTCATGCATTCCAGCTTCTTCAGTGGTCAGCTTGGCCACGGGAGCCGCTGGGCGTGAGCTTTGCAGCGGGGTGTGCCTGGGCCTTGGTGCTGATTCTACCTCCGTAGGAGCTGGATAACCGAGCACTTTTGAGCTGTCAGAGCCTCAGTTTCCTCATTTGTATAATGGGAATAAGAACACTTAGGAATACTTTGGGAGCAAAGATCTGTTGTGCAGACTCCAGTAGCGATGACTGTTTCCTTGGCCTGAGAGTCAGGAGGAAGAAATCAGAACACAGGAGCCCAGGGAGCCCCAAGCAGACACCCTCCCGGCGGGCGGCTTATGGCTCCCCCAGCAGCAGCGTCCACTGTGTCCTGGGAAGGGTCAGTGGGTGGGAGGATCGGAGTCAGAAACACGTGGCCGTGCTTCTGTGAGGCTACTGTGCACACGCGTGTTCACCAGGCCGTGCTGAGCTCGGCTGTAGGACCTTGGGCAGGCAGGTGTGGTGAGGACAGGCTTCATGTCGTGACCTTGTCCAGGTTTCGTGAAAGGCATTTGAGTTATGAAAGCCCAAGCAGACATTGTCATAATTAACACGACCAATGAGTCTTGATGATGACTGGATGAGTTTTTATGGAAGACACATTTTTATATGGCACATATATATTGCCTTGATAGATTTTCCAATTCATGATTTAAAGTGTATAAAATAAGCCTCTGCATTGCACAGTGGCTTTCAGAACAGAGCTGTGCTTAGGGTAAGGAGCAGTAGAAGGCTGACCTTACCCGGGGGTGGGGACAGGCACACACGGGAGGGAGATTACGGGATGGGGATGAACAGAGATAGGGCTGGAGTCTTTTCAATCCTGAGAACACGAGAATTTCAAACTTGAAAATATTGCAGCTTTTTATCTTCAAGAAAAGTAGTGTATTATATTGGAGTTTTTCTTATAGAAAGTCTGGTGCAAGATTTATTGCTGCCTGCTCTACATGGTATTAATTTTGATTAGTGGGCAACTATGCACTATGCAGATGTCATTCATCCTTTCTGAAAAAGTCATAAAAGTTTGTTGTATCTTAATCATATTTAACCTAACTCAGTAAAAACTGATTAAATAGAGAAATCCTGAATTTTTCTACTGCTCTGTTTTTACCCGTTTCCTTATGTGATTTTATATTACATCATGTAAGTGCGTATGTGAGTGACTTGTGCGTACACACACATAAATGTGCAGTTGGCATTGGGAGCAGTCCTTCTGGGCTGGGAGCTGTGTCTACTCCCTGTGCAGGTGACAGGAAGGTCACAGGCTAAGACATTCGCTTTACAGGTGTGGCGTCTAAATGCTGGGTCTGCCCTCCTGGCCTGCGGCTGTGGGCACAGCACTTTCTCTACGGCCTCCATTTTCTCATCTGTAAAGTGGGGTCTGCATATACACCTGGCAGGGCCATTCTAAATAGAAGAAACCATGTCTAAAGCACTGAGTCCCAGGTCTCCTACCTACTCCTTACTCAATAAATGGGAGCGCTTACTTTAGATTTTCAAACATTAACTCACAAGTGGAGAAGTGAGTCGAATGAGTTTTTAAAGGCCTTCCTAAATCTATGGTTTAATGAAATTATATATGTATGTGTGTGTGTGTGTGTGTGTGTGTGTATGTATACACACATATATATACATATATACACACACATATATCTATAATATATAATTTCATTAAACCATAGAGAGAAATATATATACACATATATATATATACACACACACATAATTGCAACAGAAAAGATCTGTGATAATTCCTTTGCTATTCGTATCACAGTTGTGTCTGAGAGATTAAATGAATCTAGGACGTACATATGTCGAAAACGCTGATTGAAGTTAATATGCTGCAAGCTGCTTTGGTGTCTGAATGCCCCGAAACATAAAATGACGATATCAGATGGGCCCTTTGTTTCAGAACTCACTCCGCAGACGGGAGAGAATTCCATGTGGGAAACAAATAGTGCTCCAGATAAAGGGGTAAATTCAGTGTCCTGGATGGTGTAGACCAGATAGGTGATTTGGATCCGGAGGGAATTCAGGCCGGAGCTGAGCGGTTTGGTGTATCTATCACTGGATCTGGGTCTGGAAAAAAGCTGTGAAGTGGGATACAGACAGGGGCAAAATAAGAAAAAGAGAGACGGCTCCAGCAGCCACTCCCACGGGGTGTCACAGCACACAGCACTTTCCTGCCACATGTGCGCTGTCTAAGCGTGAAAGGGAGAGAATTCCCGAGCCGGGCAGAGCCCCACCGTGAGGGCTCGGGGAAGGCCTCTCGACCTCAAGGCGGGTCTGCTCAATCAATGGCACTAAGCTACTGTTAATGACTTTGATCTGCCTTAATAACTTTATTCAGAAGGGGTAGGGAGCTGGGTTAACGTTTCCTCACTGTCAGAAATCCACCCTGCAACAGTGGGACTCCGGGTCAGCCCCTGTGAGGGAGGGTGTGTGTGTGTGGGGTCTGTGTGTGTGTGGTGGTGTGTGTCGGTATGTGGTGTGTGTGGTGTGTGTGTGTGGGTCTGTGTGCGTGTGGTGTGTGTGGTATGTGTCTGTGTGTGGTGTGTGTGTGTGGGGTCTGTGTCTGTCTGTCGTGTGTGTGGTGTGTGTCTATGTGTGCTGTGTGTGTGTGTGGTGTGTATGGTGTGTGTGTGTGGTGTGTATGTGGTGTGTGTGTGGAGTATGGCTGTGTACGTATGGTGTGTGTGGTGTGTGTGGGGTCTGTATGTGTGTGCGGTGTGTGTGTGGGGTCTGTGTCTGTGTGTGGTGGTGTGTGTGGTGTGTGTCTGGGTGTGTGGTATGTGGGTGGTGAGTGTGGTGTGTGTGGTGTGTGTGTGGGGGTGTATGTCTGTGTGTGTTTGTTGTGTGTGGTGTGTGTGTGGGATCTCTGTGTGTGTGTGGTGTGTGTGTGTATGGTATGTGTGGTGTGTGTGTGTGGGATCTGTGTGTGTGTGGTGTGTGTGGCGTGTGTTTGTGTCTGTATGGTGTGTGTGTGTGTGTGTGTGTAGGTCTGTGTGTGTGTGGTGTGTGCATAGTGTGTGTCTGTGTGTGGTGTGTATGTGTGGTGTGTATGGTATGTATGTGTGGTGTGTGTGTGCTGTATGTTTGTGTGTGTTTATATGGTGTGTGTGTAGTGTGTGTGTGGTGTGTGTGTGTGTGGTGTGTGTTTGGTGTGTGTGGGGGGTCCGTATGTGTGGTGTGTGTGTGTGTGTGTGTGGCGTGTGTGTGTGGTGTGTGTCTGTGTGGTGTGTGTGTGGGATGTATATCTGTGTATTTGTATGTTGTGTGTGGTGTGTGGGGGATCTGTGTGTGTGTGGTGTGTGTGTGGTGTGTGTGTGGTGTGTGAGTGGGGCATATGTCTGTGTTTGTATGCTGTGTGTGGTGTGTGTGGGGGGGATCTGTGTGTGTGGTGTGCGTAGCGTGTGTGTTTGTATGGTATGTGTGGTGTGTGTGTGTGTGTGTGGGATCTGTGTGTGTGTGGTGTGTGTGTGGTGTGTGTGGGTCTGTGTGTAGGTAGGTCTGTGTGTGTGTGGTGTGTGTATGGTGTGTGTCTGTGTGTGGTGTGTATGTGTGGTGTGTATGACATGTGTATGTGGTGTGTGTGTGCTGTATGTTTGTGTGTGTTTATATGGTGTGTGTGTAGTGTGTGTGTGGTGTGTGTCGGGGGTCTGTGTGTGTGTGTGGGGTGTGTGTGGTGTGTGTGTGTGTCTCTGTGTGGTGTGTGTGGTGTGTATGTGTGGTGTGTGTGTGGTGTGTGTGTGGGATGTATGTCTGTGTGTGTATGTTGTGTGTGGTGTGTGGGGGATTTGTGTGTGTGGTGTGTGTGTGGGGCGTATGTCTGTGTGTGTTTGTATGCTGTGTGTGGTGTGTGTGGGGGGATCTATGTGTGTGTGGTGTGTGTGTGGCGTGTGTTTGTGTGTGTTTGTATAGTGTGTGTGGTATGTTTTTGGGTCTGTGTGTGTGTGGTGTGTGTCTGTGTGTGGTGTGTGTGTGGTGTGTATATGTGTGTGGTGTGTGTGTGGCGTGTGTGTGTGTTTGTTTAGTGTGTGTGGTCTGTGTGTGTGTGGTGTGTGTGTGTGTGGTGTATGTTTGTCTGTGTTTGTATGGTGCATGTGGGGTATGTGTGGTGTGTGTGTGGTGTGTGGTGTGTATTGTGTGTGTGTGTGTGTGATGTGTGTGGGGGGTCTGTGTGTGTCTGTGGTATTTATGGTGTGTGTGTGGTGTGCGTCTGTGTGTGTTTGTGGAGTGTGAGTGCCCTCGCACACCTTTCAGATGGGTGAGGCCCTGTCCTTAGGATGCAGAGGGAGGCTGGCTGAACTTTTCTCCAGCGGGGAAGGAACACAACTCCTTGCCCTCCCTCGAGACCCTGCCTGGAGTCTGAGCTCCTTATGGATGCAGGAGAGAGCCCGCCTATTAAGACCAAACAAAGGGCGTGGAAAAACAACAGCAACGCCCTCCACGCGGCTCATTTGGTGGATTCACACATAGCTGTGAATGAATTAAACTGTGAGATGCTGGGGTGATGTCTCTGCGTGAGAGCCGTTCACTGAAAAACAACAGCACACCCCATCTCCGTGCTGTTTTCAGAATGTAGCGTTTAGTTCATCTGGACATTTCTTACCTTTGCTTATCTCTCTGCCTATCTTGGAGAACCTCATTAAACACTTAAATGTTCTTTTAATTGGTACATCTCCTCATTTTATTAGGCGGAGGTGGTAAGTGTGATGGATTCCTGAGCCTGACACAGGCGTGCCTGAGCCTGGGATCCAGCGGGCACCAGGGCGGCATGCACGTGGGGACTCAGGGACACGGGGCACCAGACGGCTCATCTATGTCTATGCTCCATTTGGAAAACTAGACGTGGGGCAGTCACACGACTTTGTCAGAGCTCAATCCGGTTTCACTGTTTGGTTTTCAGAAGTGGTTGAACCAGATGCTCAAGGAGCCTAAATCAAACCTACCGTAAGCCACAGCATCCATCGAATGTCCTGGCTGAGTGAGAGGCTGGTGGCAGCTTCAAAAGACACCTAATTTGTAACCGGCGCAAAGGGTGCTCAATGGAGACTTGGCCCTAGTGAATAATTTATTGGCATAAGCTGAGCACCAAACACAGGAGCTCACCATAAAACGTCAAGGAATAGGACAGCCATGTGCTTTGTGGCTTCTTTATGGGGGAGGACAAAACACCCGTAACTTTTAGTCAAAGCCTGTGGGAAGCAGTACGTCCTGATTTTCCATTCAGGTGCCTCCAAGTTTAACTTTCTTTTAAAATACATAAGTAATGATGAATATCTGTCTATCTATCCTTTTGAAACACAATACTGATATTGGTTATTCGTATCTGGCTTTTCACATCTTCCCCTAGGGTTAATACCAGCTACATGGTAAACAGATCACATTTGTTATCAGTGCTCTGGGAATGATATGAAAAATGGATACACTCAGAGAACATTGGTAGAGTGGTCAACATGTATTTTAAATTTACTTGCCGGTATGTTTAAACATAGAGCATGACACACACGCTGCGTGTTATAAATATAAGATGTGGAAGGAATTATATACCCTATCTAAACTATGACTCAAAAATAATAGTAGCCAACCTCATAATTTAATATCCTTTAGGATGTAATGGTACATTTTGTTTAACTGGTAGGATTCAGACAATCAGTACAACCTAAAGCATAAATCAGCATGATGGTAACACAAACATAGATATTTGTGCATCTCATTGTGTATCCAGGTGCAGGCAGATGTGGATGTGGCTTTGCAGAGCCTGTCTGCTTTTAATTAAAGAGTGCCACATAGAATATCATGCTTAACATTAGAGAAAAAACTCACTCCCATCTCCCAACCAGCCTATTTATGACAAAATGATTGATTTTCCTTTAGAATGGCCACACCATAGATTTTGGTAATATGAGTTATTGACTAGCTCTCCGAGTGCTTTCAGCACTATTGATAGGTTGAAGATATACAAAATCCCCTATGCCATAGGATTGCCTCCACTGTCCTGGAGATTCTGTACATCTGGTTTCTCTCAGCTCTTGAAATTCTCATTAGTGAGGGTTTGCCAAGAGTAAATCCTGGTCTTCGAGGAAGTGAGTTAATTAGGAGTTGGTTTTACACGTTTTCATTGGTTTCATTGCAATCTTTACACTTCTGTGGAGCCTGTTAACAATTGCGGGCCCCCTCCTGCCTTGGGGAGCTGTATAGTGGGCTGTCCTCTGAGCGGTGGTCTCGGCAAGGTCATTTAGAGCTCGCTGGTGTCAGGGGTGATGGAGGCAGTCCTCTAAGGGCACAGTAAATCAATCATGATTAGCACGGGGCCTGCTTCCTGCACAGAACGGCAGAGCGGGGCGGGGTTGCTGGAGGGAGGCGCGGCCAGCGCTGTGCAGGAGAGACCGGTGGGCTTCGTGGCTTCGGGCCCCTCTGTGGGCAATCAGAGTTTGATCTCAGTATGGTCAACACTAACGTTTCTGGGAGGTCAGCTTTCTCGAGGTTTTGGCAGGAAGGGCTTCGAGAGTGAAGTATTTTTGGAATCCTGTCGACGCAGTCAGCTCTGCACGTACTGAGATTTGCTTTCCCTGAATGCTGGGTGAGAACACCTCGGTGAATGGAGTTTGACACCGACGGACCCCATCTGAATGTACTCTCATCCCTCCATCTGGGCTGTTTTTATTTCGTCTCTTCTTTCCCCAAGAGAAGTGGGCCTCATGTCCTCTTTCTGTTTCTCCCTCTGCTCGCTGCTCAGGGTCTATCATGACGCAGAGGTCCCCCTCTCCAAGTCCACCTCGTGTCCATCCCTTCTGGCCTAACTCTGAAGGTGCTTCTTCCACAAAGGCCACCCTGAGCACACGGGTACCCGGGGTCTGTTTTCCACAGCTCTGGATCTGTGGGCATTCACTTGTTTATAGACGTTAGCTGGGTGTTCTCATCACGCGGCCAGTTCTCCGGGCCCGGGGAGCATCTAGCACAATTCCTTGTGTTTCTCATAGCGCGCGGTAGAATGCGAAGGGTATACTGACTGGCTCCAGATACTTGTTGATTAATCGGTGACATGTATGCTTGTTGGACTCCGCTATTGATCTAAAAGCTTTATGAAGGCGGAAGCTGAAGCTGAGAGCAGATGCCATCATCACTGCACACAAAGATACACAAAGACACTTTTAGTGTTGTGTGTGAGTGTGTGTGTCCGTGGGTGTGAGTGTGACCCTTGCCTCTTGTGTGCTGGTCAGAACATGCCAGGTGTTATGATGGTCAGATGAAGCTAACTGAAAACAAGAGAAAAATAAGAAAAGAATCCATGTATTGGGTTTGTGAGGCTGTGAGGGTCCCGAGGGACAGGGGCAGGCTTTGGAACCCGCACGACCTGCCGCTCTCTGCACACCTGAGAGCTCGGCCAGTGGCTGGAGGTGAGGCCTCTGTCCTGGCCCTGTCGCCTGGACTCAGGGCTGCCCACAATCCAGGCTCCCTCCCTTCTCCTGCTGAGTGTCTCAGGCCCCAGCTGCTGCCTCTGAGGGAGCCCTGTTGGCATGGGTGGGGCTGTGCCGTGTTACCTGGCATCACTGTCATCACGTGTGTCAGCGCCTCACGTCACTTAGGAAGTAGCCTCTCCTCCTGTGAGCCGGGGGCCATCCCCGTGGTCTCACAGGGGGCAGTCATCACGTGGACAAACTGTTCTGATGACCTGGGTTTCCTTTACTATTTCTAGTAGCCTGAATAACAGATAGATGACTGCACCAGACATTTACCAGCAAGATCGGTTTGGGCTTAGAAATAGCGACAGCACACCATGGCAAGGGCGGCTCGGGCGCCATCACAAACCTGGGGCCAAGAGGCGTTCTTCAGAACTCAGCGATTATTCTCACGAATTCGCGATGTGTTCCAGGGTCTGAAGCTGGACATAACTGTGTCTGTCACTGCTTTCACCAGAGGCTCACTTGGTAAGGGCCTGCCACACACCCACCTCGGAGGCCTCTGGAAAGCCCTGTGCGGAAGTCTGGCTCCCGAGGGTGCGGGCTGGAGACGCCGCGGGGCCGAGACAAGCCCAGCCTGCTGGGGTGAGCACTGGCTCTAGCGGCAGCCCAGGCTTGAGGAGTGGGGCATTGGAAGAGTTGTTTCTTGGGGTCACAGAGGCGGAGAATTTAATTCAAATTCTCTCTGTTTGAGTTCCCACTCATCCGTCACAAAAAAAACTGTCCAAAGAGCCTCCCTTAGTTCCTGCCTCAGTTTTACTGGAGCCCACGATGCCTCACAAATCTCAAGGCAGCTCAACCACACAGAACCCAGCTTCCCACGTGGGCTCTGAGTGTGAGTTCTGCTGCATGACTGTAGACCAAGCCGGAACTTGTGAAGGACACCGATAGACCTGAGGCCGTCTGAACCCAGATCACAGGCAGCTGCAGAAAGCCACAGGAGTCAAGGCCACTGTGTGTGCCTCGCGGCAGGGGTGCCTGCGACCCTCACATGCTGGAAGACTTGGGGCTACCCAGAAGAAGGTGTGGCTTCTGGAACGCTTTCGTCTCGCCTTTATCCCGCCTGTTTAGGACACATGCCAGTTTCTCCGTTTCTCCCTGTCCGCCCTCCTTGGAAGGGCGGGAGTCACGGTGACAGGGGAAAGTGCTGGGCTTGACGGGGTTTAAAGCGCCCCCGATGCTGTGGGCACCCACCAGGCTACTCAGTGCTTTGCGGTTGGAGCCCTCGCTTGGGCCAAGTCCGGTGCGTTAGGATTGCTATCCCGGCTGGATCTGGGGGTCTTCGGTTTCTGTGTAACAAAGGCATGAATACTTGCAAATCATGTTATTTTCAGGTTTAGATTTGAGTAATCTATAAAAGGTTTTCATCTATTTACTGTCAATCAGTGAACAGAGTATTCTAGCTGTGTGTGAGCGGCAGCAGTGTCTCTGTAAAGCACTTGTGTTCAGTTTTCCGGTAACGCTTCGTGTGGGGCTCTCTGGTCCTAGCGTCAGTGATACGAGTGCTCATTTCCAGGCGATCCAGCTGCTATCGGCCCCATGTGCCTAAGAAGCCATTTACAGAATATATTAATAAATGCTAATGGGGCATCCTAAGTGATTGTTACCAGGCTCTGTTTCTGAAGGCTGACTTCCATCGAGGGGGAGCCGCCCCCGTCCCAGAGGCCGCCCTGCTTGTTCAGTGGTTCCCTCTCTCACACAGACTCTTCAGCCCTGGTGCGGGCTCACTGCTGGTTGAAGAAAAAGCTCCGGGAGGTTTAGTCAATATGTAAATAAGAATTTCCTCCCCTCTCCTGGGACTTCTTTTCATATCATTGATAAACACAAATAAACAGCAAAGAAGATAAGCCCAGCAAAATGTTTTTAGAATCATTTTTAAAACCTCTACCTTTTTTCTGTGTCTTGGCATCTGAAAATTGGGCAATCTATTGAAGATATGTTTTCTTGCCTGTGTTCAAAATAATATTCCAAGCCTGCTAATAGCAGAGTAAGGAGTGTTTGTCTGTTCGGAGTGTTTGTCTGTTCAGGGTGGAGCTGATGGGGACGCCCATTCTGGATTCCGGGGTGCGACCGTGAGTGTGCGCCTCTGTGCCCCGGGCACCTTGCCCAGGCTGAGTGGAGGGCTTTGGGTGGTCAGAAGCAGAGCTGAAAAAGACAGCGTTGCCATAGAGAAGACAGGAGGCCATCTCCGGGTGCCTCACACAGCCGGGAGCTCGTGGCACGTGTCTACTGACCACCTGGATGATCCTGGAGGTGAGGGCTCGCGGTGGGGGGCGGCTGCGCTGTTGATGAGTGACCTGCTGGTAGGGGAGGGAGGATGACAGCCTCTGGCTTACAGCACAACCACATGGGGTGGAGATTTTGAGGACGGAACCTTTGCAGATCCTGCTAAGATCATCATGTGAGTGCTCCAGCATCATAACCCCAAGATAAGTAAACAAACAACCTTGTTGCGAATATTTATGCTCCCTGTTCCCCATTCTTTGGCTTGCTGTTGATTGGTGGCTAGGTATCTCCAGTGGAAAGCTTTTAGAGAGTAGATTCCTCATCATTATCATTTTATCTTCTGTAAATATTGTATCATGAGGCATTCAAGCCCAATGTCTTACTAGGGGGAACAAAACAAAAAGAAAACTGTTTTAACCTTTTCGGATGTGCTGAGATCCATATTTTTGGTGAGCATCTCCCATGCAGAGTTCAAAGCACTGAGGCATGGCAACCTCTCGGTCTCCCTGGCATGACCCCTGTGGCTGTCCTGCGGTGATTGGTGTGTTAAACCCTCACGAAGCCCCCACAGTATGCAGGTTCAGGCCACAGATAGCCACTCCTCCTCCTTGTGGGAGTGATGTATGGGCTTCTCCTGGAGGCTGGGAGGAGCGGCTGGGGGTGGGGGGATAAGTTGAAGAGGAACCGCCCACCGACCTGGGGATCTGAACCAGAATCTGGTTCCACCACACTCTTCCTCCGTAGATTTTTCTTTCTTACATTTTCTCTGCCCTAAAGCTTTTGCCTGGCGTCACTCGTGAGACTCAGGCAAACTTGCTCATGCATTTTCTTCTCTTAACAAGGTTTAGAGTCAGACATAATCCCTTTAATCCAGGGGGTGCTCATTACCGAGGGGAGGCTGAGTGGCCAGACCTGGTCACCGCCTTGCAGGGCCCTTGTGGTGTGGCCACTAGACAACCACTGTCTCTGTGGGCTGGTGGTAGAGCTAGAGGGTTGCCGTCTGTAGCTTTAGACGTGGAAACCTGTTTTCATTTTCTTCCTGCTCTGGCAACGGACATCTGGTCTATAAAGACAGCTGAGTGATGAGAACTCTGGCTTTTCAGTTCATTCACTTGTTTAGAAAATATTTGCAATGGGTCACCTGTTGGCAAGGGTCTATTCTAGGTTTTGGGAGTTTAAATAAAGCCAGCATGGTCCTTACCCTCAAAGAGTTCTCCATCTACTGGACAAAGAAACACAGTGGCTTGATGCTGTGGCCCAGGCCTGTGACCGGCTGGCTGCTTCTTGTGTAGAGACATGTATCCTGTGCAAAGAACAAGCACCTTACAGGAACAGAGCAGCCGCGGCACAGGCTCACCTGTGCCTGTGCGAATCTGTGGACCTTTGACGTGGCTAGGATGTGTAAACTTTTCTGACAACCTGGGAATGCCCCTGCAAATATGATCGAAGTGCGACTTGCTTCTCCAGAAGTAGAACCTGGCTTCAGAAGAGAGAGAGGCTTGCTCATGTCGTCAGATTAATGATGCCCTTCCTACATCCACAGCCTGAAAAAGATATTGCTTCAGACTGTGGGAGTTCTTAAGGATACAAACTTTAGACATCAGCTCCCACCTTCCTTCCACCCCACAACCTGGGAAAGATGGCAAGCTCTCATCAAATTTCATCACTGTAAGAATCTTTCTTAATCAGCAAATTTACCTATATTTATCTTCTCCTGGATTTGGGGAGAGGCAAAGAAGGAGGTTTCCCCATTTCTATCATGAACTACTCAGAAGGTTCCATACTGATGGGGTTTGCTGGTCAATAGGACATCTTCCTTTGAGCCTGACATTTGTATCTTTTTCAATGCTTTTCCTGATCTCTTTTCTTTAGGCTCATGCAGAAGAATGCACTGCAGTATTCGATTCCCGGCGTCTGTTTAAATTTTGAGGAATTTTTCTGTAGACTGACCTGCAGTGATGACTTACAGTTAAAGATTGAGATCTACTTTCAGATTATTCTATTTGAAGTTTTTAAAATCATTACACTCCTTAACACCTTAAAGTTCAGAGTTAATTTTTGTTATTATTTAACAAAATTCAAATCCGGTAAAATGATGGTGAAGTATTACTTTTAGTGTAATAATTTAAATAATTGACAGCTGCACACGAGGCCCTCTTCACCCTCTTTCCAGGCTCCCTGTGTGCCTTGGGATCACACCGTGCGCGTTCGCCGTCAGGCACGGCAGCTTGGCGTCAGGGCAAAAATACGTTTTTCATCTGACAAGACCAGATGAAATAAACAACTTGAATAATTTTAAATAAATATAAATTTATTTAAAATTTATATTTATTTATAAATAAATAAGCGTGAATAAACAACTTGCATGCAATTTAAATACTATCATGAAGTGAGGCATAATGAATTTTAAGTATACTTAAGTGTGTGGTCCCCTGGCTCATTTAATGCGGGAAGAGCGTCACTAAATAACTTGCTCTGCATGGACGGAACACGGTTTTTCCGTGCTGGTGTGTTTGCGTCCTTCTCCCTTCTAGACCAGAAGATTTTCTGGGGTTGCCGTGATTACCTGGTGAACCATTTGAAAGCTCCAGTTCACAAGAGCATCTGAGAAACGCCAGGGCTCTGATTCACTTCTCCTTAGCGTCTTTGAAATCTCTGTAGCTCGAATCACGAAGGCTCTTGCTGGTGACAGCTCTCTCTTTCTCTTGCTTACTCATCTCATAGGACTCCTACGAATATTGTTTTATGGCACTTCCTTAAATATGACATTTAATGTGGTTTCCTTGTATTTACACCTGAGAAAAATAATAGTAAATACTACAATTTTAAATCATCTTATGGGAAAAATGTAATCGTGCTGCATTGATGACTCGATGTCACTCTTTTGAATGATGCTTATACGTGAAATTACTTCCCCTGTGGGAACTTTCAAATTCTGCAGCTAAGGCAGGAAGACGTTATCTCTTTCTTCCTAAGTTTGAAACCTAAGACACAGTCCGATTAAGTGAACAACCGATTTACTTACGTCACATATTATCAAAGAATGAGTACCATTTGAAGATTAAAATTACTTATTGGCTTGATACTCCGCTCCTCACAACCACCACAAGTGGCAGACATCACAGTGTGTATCTCATAGGCAAGGAAACTGAGGTTTGGGGGCTTAACCCACTCAACCAGCACCTGGCACCGAGGCAATGGCACCAGCAAGTGAGTCCGTTTGCTGAGCTCTAGGCTGATGCTTGTCACCACTCACCCCTCTAACCTCCAAAATTGATTGGCTCGAGGAGATGCTGCCCCTTTTAGAAATAAATCGAAGACCTTGTGTCTTTGTCTAAAGAACGAGCGACAGAGAACGCATGCATAGCATTCTTCATGTCACTACTTCCTCGTTCAGGTTCACCTTCAGCTCCAGTGCTCTGCAATCCTGAAAGAATACACAGGCGCCATGACAAGCCTTATCCGTGCCCAGACAACAGGGCTCCAGCCCAGCCCCAGCGCTGTGTCACGGCGGGGTGTCACCTGCCCTCCTGAGCACGGCCTGCGTGGTATAGAGACTGCCGGCAGGGCTCCACCCATGCTGTGGTTGCGTTGGCCACGGGAGACCCAGGCCATGCTGGGTTCCATCATTTGTCAGCAAGCATCGAATGACTGAAGTTTTGAAAGTATAGTGGGGATATCTATAGAGGGACAACTTAACTATCATCCTTGCAAATGGGTAAGCTTCTAGGTAGGGAAAGGACTCGGACACTTGCCCTGAGAAGTCAATTGGAAAGGAAGCCCATGAGGTGTCAGTTAACGGGAGAACCACACTTTGGCAACCATAACTTGGTGTAGACAGCAACTTATATCTAAGTGTTTACGGGTGTTCAGTGCTCAGCACAGGTGTCTTAAGCAATTCAAAATGGGAGCGCCAGCTTCAGTTCCGGTGCTTCCGTGTTCTGAAGGCCACAGCATGTGCACGTGCTGCTCAGACACTTCCAGCTCAGTTGCTGAAGGGTGAAGACAGTGCCGGGTCCACGTCTCGGATCTGCTGACGTTGGCTGGTGTATGAGCCACAGCCCCTTGAGGCAAGGGTGGCGGCTGAGTCATCTTATTATCCCCTGGTGGTACTGATGCTCCTAAAATGTGAGTTAGATGACCACAACCAACTTCATTTCTTGTCCCCTGATATTTTAGTAAAGGCAGTATTGCACTGAAGAGTTCTGGTTCACACTTTATAAAAGGAACTTACTGTTTTGAGCATTAATTTTCTCACCTGAAAATTGAGGATATCAACAGAGTCTACCTCCTAGGGTTCTTGTGAAATTGAAAGAGATAAAGTGTTTAACATAGAATCATACATGAGACACATTCATTAGAAGTTTGGAATTCTTTATTTTTAGCGACAATTCCCCTCCCCACATCCTCATGCTCACTTCCACTTGATGTCAACATGCGAAGTTTGGTGACTTGGAATGCCCGTCCCGTAGGCAGCCCCATCTGCCTTTTAGTTTGAACTTCATAAATGAACACACTTTCATTATTTCAGAAATCATGGCAGTGCTAACATTTATTGAGAATTTGCCAGAAGCCTGGCACCGTGCTGTGTACACAGCATTGTGAGAGTTCATATACCTGAATATCTTATTACACAAGTAGTGCTTTCATTTATAAATGAGGAAGTGGTGATAAGAGGGGTGAGAGCTCCCTATCGTGACTCAAGAACCCCAAATGCCCTGGCTGAAGTGCAGGGGTCCCCAAGCCCTGGGTCATGGACTGGAACCCATCCACAGCCTGTTAGGAAGCGGGCCGCACAGCAGGAGGTGAGTGGAGGGTGAGCGAGCATTCCCACCTGGGCTCTGCCTCCTGTCAGATCAGTGGCGGCGTTCGATTCTCAGAGGAGTGTGAACCCTAGTGTGAACTGTGCATGGGAGGGGTCTAGGTTGTGCGCTGCTTATAAGAGTCTAATGCCTGGTGATTTGAGGTGGATGGAACATTTTCATCCCCAAAGCATCCTCCACCTCTCAATCCCCGTCCCCATCCCAGTGTGTGGAAAAATTATCTTCCACAAAACTAGTCCAGTGCCAAAAAGGTTGGGCACCACTGCACACCCTTCCGGGTTTGGTTTTCACTTCTTCTCCCTTCATACTTGGTTTATGCTGAATGTTTGTTCCTTAAAATTTACCTTTCCCTCTTGAAACCTTGCCGAACTTAGCACTGATAGTGTGTGTGCATGTGTGCAACTCCCCAGGGCTTTCAACATATGATATCATGTCACCAGCAACTAGAGATAGTTTACCTCTTCCTTTCTAATCTGAATGCCTTTGCTTCTTTCCCTGGCCTAATTGCCAGGACTGTAATCTCCAGAACAATGTTAGATAGAAGTGGTCATATGGGTATCCTTGCCTTGTTTCTGATCTTGCAGGGAAAGCTTAGTTTTAACCACTAAGTAAGAAGTTAGCTGTGGGTTTTTCAGAGGTGAGCTTTATCAGGTGAGGAAGTTCCCCATGATTCCTAGTTTATTGAGTGTTTTATTTTTATCATGAGAGTGTGTTGGATTTGTAAAATGCTTTTTCTGCATCTATTCAGATCTATTAAAATGCTTTGTCTGTATTTATCATGTGTTCTGTTCTTTATTAATATGGTGCATTACATGACTGATTTTTGTATGTAGAACCAACCTGGCATTACTGGGATAAATTCCGCTTGGTCTTGGGCATGACCTTTTTTTTCTATGTTGCTGGATTCAGTTTAGCTGTATTTTTGATCATCCATTTATATTAATCACGGGCACTGTCTGTACTCATCCTTTCTTGTAGTGTCTCTGCTTTTAGAATCAGGGTAATACTGGCCTTACAGAATGGGTTGAAACTTTTCACTGTTCGCTTTACTGTAGGATCTTTGAAGTGGAGAGCACACTTTTAATGATCAGCAGAGACGTAGAATGGAAATAAATATTTCATTCCTCACAGGTCCTGGGGGGTGCATGGCATACCTGGAGGCCCCACAGATGGGGTCAGGGAGTGCAGGCAGGGGGAGTGTGAACCTGAGGCCCTTGTCTTTGGTGAAGTTCAGCGTGGAGAATTTAGGCATTTGGGAGGCACGGTAGCAATTGGACAGTTCAAAGCAAGCAGCTGCGAAAACCCTATCCCATGAGGAGGTGTTATCTCGAGGTACTGCTGGCTCTGAGGCTGTGTGGGTGTTGGGTGAGGGGTAGCTTGCCCCAGCCAGAGGAGTGAAAATCAGAACCTGTTATTAGAGCTAGATAGCAAAAACCAAAATGGCCAAAACCAAGTTAACAGAAAATTGTAAGAATTCATTACACTTCTCTCTCTCTCTTCCTCTCTGTAAAAAATAAGTGTTAATTCTTCTTTAAATATTTGGTAGATTCCACCAGTAAGCCATCTGGCCCTGGACTTTTCTCTGTGGGAAGGTGTTTTTTTTTTTTTTTTTTTAAATCACTGTTAGTTCAATCACTTTGCTTATTGTTATGGGCCTATTTAGATTTTCAGTATTTTCTGGAATCATATTTTCAGTTTCTCTTAGAGTACTTCATATCTTTTTAGAATTGTTTCCATTTCATATATGTTATTTAATTTTTTGGCATGCAATTGTTTATAGTAGGATTTCAGACCTTTTAAATTGACTGAGACTTGCTTTATGGTCGAACGTGATCTGTCCTGGAAAGTGTATTAATGTACTTGAGAGGAATGAGCATTCTACTCCTGTGGGTGGAGTGTTACATACACGTCTGTCAGGTCTGATCAGTTTATCGTGTTGTGCAAGTCCTCTATTTCCTTATTGATCTTCTGTCTAGTTATATCTGTTATTGAAAGTTAGGCTGAAGTCTCCAATTATTAATGTAAAATTTTCTATCTCTCCCTTCAATTCTGTCACTTTTGTTTCATATATCCTGGGGCTCTGTTGTTAGGTGCATATCTGTTTACAAACGTTATACTTTTTTTTTTTTTTTTTTTTTTGTATTTTTAGTAGAGATGGGATTCTACCGTGTTAACCAGGCTGGTCTTGAACTCCTGACCTCAGGTGATCCACCTGCCTCAGCTTTCCAAAGTGCTGGGATTACGGGTGTAAGCCACTGCACCTGGCCAAATGTTATACTTTTTTATGAACTGACACTTTTATCATTACAAAATATCCTTTTTTGTTTCTAGTGACAACATTTGTTTGAGAGTCTATTTTGTATGATATGTATACAGCCACTCCAGCTCTTGCATTTTTGGTTACTCTTTGCAAGCAACATTTATTTTTATCCTGTTACTTTCAACTTATTTGTGTCTTTGAATCTAAGGTGTGTCTCCTTTAGACAGTATGTGCTTGAATCCTTCTTTTTAAAATCCATTCTGCCAATCTGTCTTTACATTAGAGTGCTTTATCTATTTACATTTAATCAATTATTGATAGGTTTAGCTCTATGTATGTCATTTTAATATCTGTTTCTATATGTCTAATCTAGTTGGGGTTAATATCAACTTAATTTGTTTACTATTGAAATTGAGCTTGTACTAACCTAAACTACATTTTCATTAGTTAAGATACTAACTAAAATCCCTAGGGCAACCAATAAGAAAATAACTTTGAAAAAGGAAAAGAAAAGATGAAGGAATTAAAATGATACACGGATATATCTATTTAACCTTAAAGAAAGCAGTAGAAATACAGAAACAAAATACAGATATTTAATATATAACACGAATTTACTTTCAAAAGTATACAGAAACTGTGCTTTTATATAGCTCCATGCCCTGCCCCTTCCCTTGTGGTCATCATCATATAAATTATACCTGTATATATTGTGTGCCCATTAACACATATTTCTAATGATTGCTTTATGCAACTGTCCTTTAAATCAGACAGGGGAGGGAAAATGTTGCAAAGAGAAAGCAAAGGGATGCTTGCAGTGGAGAAGGCTTTTCACACCGGACGGGCTGCGAGTCAGGCCACGCAAAGACAGCCTTGCAAATGGGGTCCTTCCGGGACCCTCCAGGCAGGTTGGCACTGAGAGCTCTCTGGGAATCTGCCCTCCTGTGCCTGTCCAATGGCCGGTTTTCACCATGACTGCCAGATTCTGGCTTTCAGGGCTGCTGCAGAGCTGGAAAGAACGGGTGGGAAAAGGCCAAGTTAAAATGCCAGCACGCTCACTGTTCTTATCAAGATTCAGTCATTTTTTCCTGAAAAAAAAAAAAAAAAAAAAAAGATCCCTAGATTGCTGCATAATTTTGGTTAATTTCCTGAGTCCTGAAAATGTTGATTCTGACCATTTTGCCATTTTTTTCATTGCTTTAATGGATGACAGGATCTTTAGACATCTGTATTCTGCCCTTTTCCCTGGCATGATGAGTGTGTGACGCTTTGGTGTGGCTGACTCCTCACCTCCCTCCAGTGGGGAGCAGGGAACCCAGGCTGGACACGGATGTCACGGCCCTCAGCTCAGGGATGGGCAGCCACCCCGTCTGAGCTAGCGGGAGTTAGCCGACCTTCATTAAAGCTGTTGGGACAGTTTTAATTTCATTAAAGCTGTTGGGAAACTGATAAAATGTCAGCTTCCATGGAATGGGGTCCCTGCCTGAGGAGGAAGACAGCTAGAGGAAGGCGGAGATCAGGCCTGCAGAGGACGTCATTGCCACAGCCCGGTCCTCAGGTCCAACGGTGCCTGCTGTTTCAGTGGAGAGGGTGGAAGTTATTGTAGCACCCAGCTGCCGTTTGCGACTGTTCATGTAGAGTTCAGGGTGCAGACAGAACTTTACCTGTGGCTTCACGTTATGATCTTATGGAAGCTCAAGCTGGTGTTGCTGTCCCAAAACCCAGCCCACAGATCAGAAGTGGTGTTGACCACCCTTAGGGGCCCTGGAGCTGGCCTGGCTCAGGTTCCTGCCAGTGAGCTCCAGCAGACGGCTCAGTTTCCCCGTTTTCACCTCCCACACCCAGGTGTATGCTAACATAGATTGGGTGAGAACGATTGTGTGTCTGCAGCCAAGTCGGCAGCTCCTATTTATCACTTCTGTGGCAAGTGACAGCAACATTAGCATCTTCATTAACTAATCTTCACATGGTTTGGGACTCTGAGCCCGGATTGCCTTAAAGACAAATGCTTTTCTTAACTTCAGATGTCCACAAACCCGAGGTGAGCCCCAAGCAGCTACTCTGTTCTAAGTAAACTTCATAGCGAGAGTAGCAGGCATGCGTTGCTGTGCTCCCAACATAAGGGCATTTTTTACTGAGCTAGAACAGCCCAGGTGAAAATGATAACTGACATAATTCCCTGTGACAACCACAGACATGTCACCCTTTGGATTATCCTCCTAGTCCTTCCTCCCTGATACTTTCTTATTTATTTATTTTCATATTGGGTTGTTACTTTTATGACCTGACCACGCTGTGTGGCCTCTTGCATAAAGCAGTTGAAAGACTGTAATTTTAAAATGAATGGCTAGGAGAATGGATTCTGTGTTTGCTTACTTTTAAGTAAGCCCTGATTATTCAGTCTGGCTGCACCACCAACATCCCTGTGAATGGAGCTCTTTTGTGTAACTTTTACAATACCTCCTGCCAAGGAAGATCAGGTTATAGTGCAATGCGATACCCTATGTTAAGAGGCCCGAATTAACCAATTCCTGAAAGCAAAGCAAGGAATCCATTTTAAAATGGTTTATTGGGCATGAAGAGGTGGCACATAATTCACCAAAGAGTAGGTGCGTGGGTTCTAAACCTCACCGCACACTTACCACCAATGTCTTCATAAATGCTGGGGCAGTGAAGACAAAATCCACTGCAGGTATTTTATAGGCCTCAGCGACTCTGCACATTCAAGTTCAGCGAACGCTGCAGGAGAGAGAGAGTTTATGGAGAGCTGTTTTCACACTGAAGTGAGCCTTGCTCACCACAATCAACCTTCAGGTGACTCTTCTCCAGAGCCTCATAGATGCTTTGGAATCTCTCTGATAAAACATTGCTAACTGGAGAAACTCCCTCAGCATTAGATTTTGCTCATATTAAAGAGAAACGGTGGTACATGTGGCTCCAGTGGGCACGCAGGGATGTGGCTGCCAGCCCCGTGGGGCGTCCCTCACTCACCAGCTTGCTCTGCCTTGCACCTGACTAGTGTGGGGCTTGGTGGGCACTGTGGCCAGGTGATAACACATGACACCCAGTGCCTGGGGGCACTCTTTCCTCCCTCGGAGAAGCTCCCTGAAAAATCCCCCAAGCCCAGTGCAGAGTCTTCCTGAAATTCTTCCTGAGGGGAGTATGCATGCTTCACCCTCCAAATTGAAAAGATGAGGGAGCTCCGGTCAAGTCGAGGTGCCCACGAGGCAGGTCACATGGCTCTCTCTGAAAGGCCTCAGGGAGGCTCTCAGACATGGATGTGTCGTCGGCTTCATCCACGCTCCTGTGAACTCTCCTTTTTCATTTAAGAAACAGAACAGAGTCACTAAAACGCACGCCACTCTGATATTTGATCCCTGGCCTCCTGGGTCCAGTGCCCCTGCCCGGGCTACTGGGGCCCAGGCCCTCACAGGCGGTCTTCACACTGGTCCAGCCCATCCATCAAGCCCACGTGGCGGGAAGAATGAGGGAAGAGGCTGCAGCGATGGGCCTGACTGGAGGCTGGTCTCGGCAGCACACGCCTTTCTAAAGTTGCAGCCTGTCTTTCCTGAGCTTTGACGGGAATGCAGGACCCTCGCTGGTCCCAGCAACATGTGGCCGGGTTCCTGCACTCCCTTCCTTCTGCACACACCCTATGTACCCATCACAGGAAGGGAACTCGGGCTACAGCTTTCTGTGCACATGTCATATGTTCATCAAGGGAAGGGTCTTAGATTACAGTGTTCTGTGTATACCCCATGTACCCATCACAAGGAAGGATCTCAGACTACAGCATTTTGTGTATACCCCATGTACCCACCATAGGACAGATCTCAGAATACAGCGTTCTGTGTATACCCTATGTGCCGACCACTGGGAAGGGTCTCAGACTACAGCGTTCTGTGTATACCCCATGTGCCCACCACTGGGAAGGGTCTCAGACTACAGCGTTCTGTGTATACCCCATGTGCCCACCACTGGGAAGGGTCTCAGACTACAGCGTTCTGTGTATGCCCCATGTGCCCACCATAGGACGGATCTCAGAATACAGCGTTCTGTGTATACCCCATGTGCCAACTACTGGGAAGGGGCTCAGACTACAGTGTTCTGTGTATGCCCCATGTACCCATCACAAGGATGGATCTCAAACTACAGCATTCTGTATATACCCTATGTATGCATCACTGCGAAGGGTCTCAGACTATAGCATTCTATGTATACCCCATGTACCCACCACTAGGAAGGGTCTCAGACTACAGCATTCTGTGTATATCCCATGTACCCACCACTGGGAAGGGTCTTAGACTACAGCATTCTATGTATACTCCATGTACCCACCACTAGGAAGGGTCTCAGACTACAGCATTCTGTGTATATCCCATGTACCCACCACTGGGAAGGGTCTAAGACTACAGCATTCTATGTATACCCCATGTACCCACCACTAGGAAGGGTCTCAGACTACAGTATGCTGTGTATACCCCATGTACCCACCACTAGGAAGGGTCTCAGGCTACAGCGTTCTGTGTATACCCCATGTGCCCACCATAGGACGGATCTCAGACTACAGTGTTCTGTGTATACCCCATGTGCCCACCACTAGGAAGGGTCTCAGGCTACAGAGTTCTGTGTATACCCCATGTGCCCACCACTGGGAAGGGTCTCAGACTACAGCGTTCTGTGTATGCCCCATGTACCCATCACAAGGATGGATCTCAGACTACAGTGTTCTGTGTATGCCCCATGTACCCATCATAAGGATGGATCTCGGACTACAGTGTTCTGTGTATACCCCATGTGCCCACCATAGGACGGATCTCAGACTACAGCGTTCTGTGTATACCCCATGTGCCCACCACTGGGAAGGGTCTCAGACCACAGTGTTCTGTGTATGTCCCATGTACCCATCACAAGGATGGATCTCAGGACAAGGCTGCAGCCACTTGTCCTTCGTGTGAGGCCGACTGAGTGTGATTTCAGGCTCTGTGATTCAGCCGTCCAGTGGCTGTGCAGGGACGGGGCGCCGTGCAGAGTATGTGTGCTGGGGGCACAGAGTGTTCTAGAAGGACAGCTCCTCCTTTCTTGGCCCCATGCATCTCAGAACCCGAGGAAGAAACCTACTGTGGAAAGCTCAGCTTCTTGTCTGAAAAACTGGAGAAATTCCTGGAGCTGTGGGTTCCTCATGAGCACATCCCCCTGGAAACGTCAGTAGCTATTCCTCAGATGCTTATCACTCCGGTTGATTTTTGTTATTTAGATGATTATTCTTAGTTTTCCTAAAGAATGGGATGATTTGGTTGGCAGCGGAATGTGGAATCACTTTGTGTCTCACCACGGGACAAGCAAAATTGACAACTTCCCCCACTCCTTGTGAGTCATAATTAGAAATTAGAGCTGCACCAGAGTGTTTGCTACAGCTGTGAACTCTGGCGGAAGATACCGTGAACACCTCAAACCCTGTCAGTTACTGAATTCACTACAGATGGTTTTTTGGGGGGTGGGGTTGGGGAGGACGGGCTTACTTTTGTTCACTCTACAAGAAATGCAAAAAGAATTTGTGGATTTTGAGATTGTTCTGAGTATTTAAGAAAAATGTCTTCATTTTTATAGGAAAAAAATCTCTTTTTTTTCTTGAAATCTTTGTAGCTTTAGTCACACATTGGTTTCTGTCATCAAAGCGAAAGGTTTGTACTAACTCTGGTTGGCACGGAAGGGTGTAGATGAAGTTTTGAGTGGGGCCACAGGTGTCTCTGCTGTTTGTAATTGTGCGTCCTGCACACGCGCAGGTGCCTGGAACACGCTGTGCTGTGAGCATCAAGCCAGCGGCGGTTCATTTCGGCATCGCCAGATACTTTCTGCCTGTGTACCGAAATGTGCCAAAGCAATGCCGGGCCTGCATGGATATCTGAGTGATGAAGATTCCCATCTTCCCATAAGCTTCTGTTGTTTAATATATGGCATTTGGGTGGAAGTTTAGTTCTTTGTGGGGTTTCAAATTATAGGTTTAGTAAAAATTTTCGGTTATTTTTCTCTAAGAATTATGATACTCTATGCACAGCTTTATAAAACATGATACATTTTAAACATCTATTTGAACTCTGAATTCTATCGAAATAGCTGTTTTGGGGTCTGATTTAGACAATTACTAAGTCAGTAATAAATCTGCACAACTGGCTTGTGTTTAGAAGCAGGTTGAAAAAGGATGGTGGGAAGAGCACGTTCCCAGGTCACTCCTGGTGTGAAGTCCTGTGAG
Organism: Pithecia hirsuta; assembly: GCA_963573645.1. Classification (NCBI taxonomy): domain Eukaryota; kingdom Metazoa; phylum Chordata; class Mammalia; order Primates; family Pitheciidae; genus Pithecia; species Pithecia hirsuta. The sequence continues at coordinate 36,205 of CAUYLZ010016092.1, forward strand.
CGCCTGCCTTTCTGTGGGGCACACGGGGTCCTGCACTGTTTACCTGGGACTCAAGTACCTGCTACCCGCAGGCTCTGCTGACCGGCCCACGAGCAGCTCTGTCCTTTCTCTGAGCACAACCCATGAGCTCTCTTTCTGTGAGGCTCCTCATCAACATTCTACCCTGCAAATCTTTCTCTTCCCCTCCTCCCTCCCTCCGTTCCTTCTTCTTCACAGGAAGCAGTGGTGCTAACAGAGACTCTTGCTCCACCCAAAGCTGGCCCAGAGCCAAGGCCAGGCCGTGGGCTGTGTCTGGCATCCGGGATGGGCGCCTGGCCCTGCCTCCCCTCCCGCATGGGTCCTCCAGGGCCCTCTGGGTGGTGCCATCGCGGCAGGTGACAAGGCTGGATGAGAAATGCTCTCTGGAGATTTGATGGTGGAATCTTCCACCGCCATTGGGCTTTTCTTCCTTTTGATGTTTATTTTCTTAAATGTTTTTTCCCAAAGAAGAAAAATGGATAGAAAAGGTGGGAGGGCATGGGGTTGGGGCGTGGGGGAGCTGGGATGAAGTGGACTTGTAGGTCAGCCAGAAATGTCGGGAACTGAGAAGTTCTTGGGTCTGTGTCGGGCTGCCCAGCTCTAAATTGTGCGTATGTGAGCAGGAGCGAAAGTCACCAGCAGCTGAGGAGCACGAGGCTGGAGAGAGAAGACCCCATAGGCCTGCAGAGATTTCCCCCAAGTTCTTGGAGCTGAAGGTGCTCCACCTCTGACTGGCCCAGGAGGCTTGGGAGGCAGCTGGGTGGCCTCGTCCTCTCTATTTTGATGAACATGTGGATCCTGCCTTCTGCTCGGGTTTTGGAAATTCAGAGGCACTTTCGAAAGCAGCGGGAGCTGACTCTGCCCGTGCCGGCCTGGGCGAGAGCCGCCACTGGGTGGAGTCGCCCCGGCTGAAAGTCCTTCGCGACGATGATTCTCTAGAGTCAGATTGGCTCCTGCTTCCTGCTACCAAGACAAGAAGTCCTGCGTCTGGAGAAAACCTGGCCTTGGCGGAGTCGAGGACACTGTCAGAGGGCGCCAGGCGCGCCGACGGCCGGTGAGCGGCTCGCAGACAAAGCTTGCACGGCCAGGCCGTCTCCACTGCTTTCAAAAGTGACTCTGAATAACGATAACATGGCACCCACGGAAGACAGCCTCTGTGATTGAGGGAGACGAAGGGGCCTCGTCCTTTGCCCTGAAGTCGGTGAAGTGAGTGGAAGCTAAGGGGGCAGCTCCAGAAGCTTCCATCCCTTTTGGGAAGCCCACGCCATCTCCTTCTGGGTCAAGAGCTGGTCCCTGGGCCCCTGCATGCTTTCTGAGAGCAGGACTTAAAGCCAGGTTAGAGCTGGACACGGTCCCCATTCCGCACAGCCTCAGGGACAGTTTGGGTTTTAGGCTGACCCTGCACCCTGGCTAGAAGCGCCTTTGTGCCTGCAGTTTCCCTGGCACACCCCGGCCACTTTGCTGAGGGTGGGGAGGGCTTCACGGTGCAGGCGGGAGGCAATGGGCACGGAGTGAGAGCCGTCAGGCACCCAGCCACCCAGGGCACCGCAGGACTCAGCCTGTGCGCCTCCCCAAGGGAAAAGCCTTCCAAGCCACGTCTCACCTCGTTCCATCCCCGAGTCCCTGTTCCAGCTGCGGTTGCTTTGCCGAAAATAACACGTTTAATCATCTGTCATAATTACAAGAGTCTCCATGACACGGATGCAGGCTGCCTCCCCGACTGCCAAGGCTGCTGTCATCCGGCCAGTGTGGCCTGCGCTGCCCAAGTCACTCTGTGGGCCCAGGTCCACCGAGAGGCCAGACGTGACTGCAGAGAGCTGTTTATTGCACATAATCGATCTGCTCACAGCAAAACTAACAATCACACAGCCCTTCCTTTCCATGTGTCTTTGGAGCGTGACATCTGTCTCCCTGTGAAGGGCGCTGCTGCGCAGGTGTGGACGGGTGAGCCGTGAGCCTGCTGAGCCCCGCAGGGGCAGCCCGGGCGCACCTCCGAGAGCATTCAGGTGCCACGGATATTCCCCAAACACAGTCAAACGCTAACACGTTGCTTTGATTTTCACTGTGTTTGGTTTTGGTGTATGTTTTGAAGTCCGTCACTTTCAGGACATCTTCACGTGTGAAATTCCTGCCCTTAACCTCCTTTGCATGTGACATGCTCTCCCATCCATTCTCAGCTATGAAGCCTACCTCAGTTATGATTTTATTACAGGATGACCAACAACTATGTCCAAACTAGAGCATTTACTTGACTATTAGGTGTTTATTTTTATTTTTATTCATTTACTTTTGAGACGGAATCTTGCTCTATTGCTCAGGCTGGAGTGCGGTGGCGCAATCTCAGCTCGCTGCAACTTCTGCCTCCTGGGTTCAAGCGATTCTCCTGCCTCAGCCTCCCGAGTCGCTGGGATCACAGGAACCCACCGCCACGCAAATTGTTGTGTTTTAAATCAAGACGGGGTTTCACCATGTTGTCCAGGCTGGTCTCAAACTCTGGACCTCAAGTGATCCTCCTGTCTCGGCGTCCCAAAGTGCAGGGATTGCAGGTGTGAGCCACCCCAGCCAGCCTTGACTGTTAGATGTACCTGATCACTGCCCAGTGAGTTTTTCTTCACTCCCTTCCCCTTAGTCTTGATGTCTCAAAATGTTGCTGGATCAGGAATGAAATTTAAAAGTCCCGCCCCTTATCAAGAAGAAAATCTCTTTAGAAAAGCTTTTTCATTTCTACGTCTAACACTCTTATTGTTCAGTTCATGATCTGAAAAGGATTTTACTGCCTGAAAGGAAGGCTGAACGAGGAGTGCCGTGGCCGGCTGCTGGGGTTTGGCCTGTCCGGGAGCGGGGACTGCAGGACACAAACGTGCCTCAGTTTCTCCTCTAAGGACAGCTGGTCCGTGAGTCCACCCCAAGCCGTCCCTTTCGCTCTGATGCTCGGTGGTGCCGGGTTCCAGAACAACTATAGACTGGCAGGGGGTTCTCTGGCTCCAGCCCAGTGACCCCAGCATGCGAGTCTCCTGGGGGTTTCCCATAACACCCTCCAGACCGGGCAGCTTAAGCAACACAAGTTAACTTTCTCAGCTCTCTACGCAGAAGGCCGAGATCAAGGTGTGGCCAGCAGCTCCTCCCAAGGCCTCTCTCCTGGGCTTGCGGACGCCGTACCCCACTGGGTCATCTCTCGCATCCTCTGTGCCATGTCCTCCTCTCCTCTTCTTCTCAGGGAGAGATGAGTCCTGCAGGGTCAGAGTCCTAAGAATTTCGCATTAGCCTGATTGTTTGCAAAGATCGCATTTGCAGATACTGTGTGTGCATAGGCACCTACCGGGGTCAGGACGTCAGCATCTTCTGGGGGACACTGTCCAGCCCATGACACCTTCCTGTCGGGTTGTCGGGAGTTTGAGGACCTTCATGAAACCAGCACTTGGGAGCCAGTTCTCCACACACCTTGAAGTCCTCACTTGTTTCAGGACTGAGTCAGACACTTGCCCTCCAGATGAAGCACCCAGGACCCTTGTCTGTGGGCTGGAGTCCCCTGGGTTTTGCTTCTGTTCCTGCTCCCACTCAGCTCCATGGCCCTTGGCTTCTTTTCCAGGGAACTATCTGGTTGGAAGTGACAGCTGCTTTCTCCTCCCTCAGCATGTGGCTCTGTCTACCCTGGCCTCCTCCAGGTGGGACTGGCCTCTCGTGCAGAACCCAGCAAGGCAGGCCACCAGGAAGAGGAGCCAGGCAGGTGTCAATGGAGGAGAGGACAGTCCCCAGGGGAGCTTGAGCCTGAGCCAGCACCAGCCTTGGGGGCCCAGGGACCCCCGGCTGTTGAACACCTCCGTGGTGAGCATCAAGGAAGGGCTTTGCTGGCCAGGACCAACCTCAGAGGATTTCATGTTGAAGGAAGAGTGGAGCATTGTCCTGAAGGAAGATCTGTCGGCAAACTAGAGAGGAAGGCAAGGAGGAGGACAGGCTCAGAGACAGAGACAGGGACAGGGCTGGGAGGGAGGTGAGGAGGGGGACGGGCTCAGTAATAGAGGTGGAGCTGGGGATGGAGGGAAGGAGCAGAATGGATTCAGAGACACAGAGCTGGGCAGGGCGGATGCAGGGGTGGCGGTTCTCCCATGGGAGGCTTTGCAACTGGAAGGACGGGGGTGGCCACGAGGTGATAATTTGGCAACTTCTCTCTCGGGAGTGGCTTCCTGGCACAGCTGAGTGCTTCCGTGATTTGAGAGGACACCAGAGTTTTGAATCTGAAAATATTTATGCTCCTCATTACGCATAATTATTGGGCAATTTTCATAAAACCCTTTCACGTGCAATGTAAAAAATTAATTAGCAACTGTTTTTAAATGAAAAGTGTCGCCCCTCCCTGCCCCCACTGGTTACCTGGCCCCTTCTAAATTAAATAGTAGAACTTAGAACTACATAGAGAAAATAAATCTAATTTAGATGTGCAGTATGAGTTACATACTGAAGGGGAATAGAGCCGAGCCCTGGGGAGCAGCTCAGCACATCCATTGAGCATCAGCTATATATGTGATGGCTTTGCGTGTGTTCCTTAGAATTTACCAAGCACTTTCTCACAGGATTTCAAGTTGGGAATTATTATCCCCATTTGCACAGGGGTGAAAAGGCTCTGGTGTGGGTGGAAAGAACGATCGAGTTCACACTAGTCATGTAGGGGAGTCAGGACCGCATCATTAGACCCTTAGACCCTAGACCCTTACACATTAGATGTTAGACTGTTAGACCTGCAGGGGCAAACCTTTAGCTGCTAGACCATTAGGCGTTAGACCGTTAGACATTAGACCTTAGACGTTCGTTAGGTATTATTAATAGGTCATCAGACCTTAGATTGTCAGGCATTAAGCCCTAGGACATTAAGCCCTAGGACGTCAGACTGTTAGACCAGTAGACAGTAAACCCTTAGACATTAGACCATTAGGCGTTGGACTGTTAGACCATTAGACGTTAGACCTTAGATGCTTAGACGCTAGATGTTAGTAATAGATTAGATCTTAGACTGTCAGACATTAAGCCCTTAGACATTAGAACTTTAGGCTTTAGACTGTGAGACATTAGACCTTAGATGTCAGATCATTAGACGTTAGACCATTAGACTTTAAATCTTTTGACGTTAGACTGTTAGATGTTAAACTGTTAGACCATTGGATGTCAGACTGTTAAACATTAGACTGTTTGACCATTAGATCATTAGACATTTGACTGTTAGACCTTAGACCACTAGACATTAGATGTTAGACCCTTAGATTAGACTCTTAGACGCTGGACCATCGACATTAGACCATTCATGAGCCCATCAGACGTTAGATGGGCCGAGTTCCCCATGTGTGTCATCTCACCTAGAGGCTGGGCCATTGGCAGCAGAGACTGTCTGAGAAAGCAAAGCTAATGATTCACAGCCTCCGTCCTGATGATGGTGGTGCCTGTGAGGGACACTGGGTCTTCATGGGAAGGGAGTCCCTTCCCCAGGTCCTCCCTGATCATTTGTCCTGGGTTTTCGGCTAATAAGCCACTTTCATTTGGATGTTTCTCTGTCACCTAAAATCTCTCGTGTCCAGAAGCCAGCTCCAGACCTCCTCTGCTGAAGTGGGTTTCTGCTGCCGAGTGTGCTTGGGAGGGCAGCACCTGGCAGGCTCTTGGGGCAGCCGCTCACTGCTGGGATCCAGGAGACAGTGACTGCAAACGAGGGTTCTGTGGGCTCTGGTGACATTTGGAAAGTTTCACGTGAAGACGGGGGACATCATGGAGTGAAGCTGAGCAGGACTGAGAACTATGGTTATTTCTTAGGCTGAGGCTGATGTGCTTTTTAATTATTTCATTATGAAGCTCATCCAGTTTTGAATTCCCATCAAAGTGCTATTTAAACTCCAAAACAGAGACTCCCTTGCAGCAAAGGGTGACGAGGCGGTCTTTCAACAGAAAGGACCATTGTGTGGCTGGTGGAAGCGTGTAGGTGACATTCCTGACACTGGGAAAGTCTCAGCACTAACAGTAGTTTAAAAAGTCTGATTAGATCAGGGGACTGGAGTGTGTATTCATTTATTCAACTCTTACGTATTTAACACAAACCATAGCCCGGATTCTGTCCTATGTGGAAATCCTACTTGGGCCAGTCCCTGGGGTGGGCGGCTCTGGTGGAAATTTCCAAATTCTTTGGAAAAGTTTCTTCACCGTGGAATGTGGCCTGCTGGGATGGAGTTCTCTGCTGGCTGCATGCTGGTCAGTCCCCTGGTTAGAGACCGCAGAGGGCCGTGTTCCAGTCGATGTCCTCTGCGTTCTGAGAGCCAGCAGCTAGCAGGGTTTGCTCCCCGCAGAACGTCACGAAAGCACCAGGAAGTGCAGGCCATCCTTCTTTCCCGAGTGGGGAGGTGGCGGGGCGGGGGGAGGCCCTGGAGAGCATTCCTCAAGTCCACACACAGCTGGGCTGTCGAGGCACTTAGGTGGCAGACTCGAGGGGCTCACCTTTCTGCTCCACGCTCTCAGGAAAGACAAGCTCACTTCTTTTAGAAAGCTCATTAAAAACCAGCCGCTCTCAGGGATTTTATTGCAAACCAATCAACCTAGACCCGTACAGGAGCCTGACCTCACCCCGATTCACTGGCCTTCCATTTTGACGTTACCCACCGGTGATAGGAATTGATTTCAAAGGCTCTAAAATTAGCTCTGTACATCAAAGAATTGTTATAGTTTGTGTCTGCAACGTGGCTGTTTCACAGGTGCTGCTGGGGCCGCCCGCTCTTAATTGGAAAAGCGCAGCGTTCGGTGTGAGAGGCAGAGACGCCGTCGAACCTCTCGAAGGAAGGGCCCTGGGTGGAGGCTGGAGCACGGGGCTCCGAACCTAACAAGGCCGCTCTGCCGCCAGGCCTCACGTAATTTAACTTGCCGACTGGCACTGCAGCGAGATAACCCTTTAATGAAAGAGGAGCACTCGGTTCCCGGTCAGAGTTTGGAAGGAATGCCCAGGATCCCCAAGGCTTCCTGCCATGACTGCCGTCCTGCCCCGGAGAGCACTACACCGGCCCCATCCCCTCTGCTGACAATGGTGCCTGAAAATTAGCCACTTTGGTTTTAATTTACACTATATCTGAAGGGTCACAATGGTGCTTTATTTTTTTTTAAGTGCCTAATCTTACTTTTACTGAGAGAGTGTCTACACCGCCTGCTGAAAGACAATGGTTATTGAGGTTACAAGAAGAATGAGCCAGATCCCCGACTCTCTCTTCAGCAGTGGGGAGCATGATGATTTCTGAGCTGCCTCATTTCCTCAATTCCCTCTTTCTTTCTGATTGTGTAGGTTGTGGCTTTGCATATGCCGTTCTGAAAAATCAGGTCATCGCAGTCAAATAATTGGTCTAGTCAGTGAACGACAGGAAAGTCAATCACATTGGCTGTTTGACTGAATCGACTGGGCTGTCTATTTGCCTCTCACAGACGTGGCTGGATCAAAATCATTACCAGAAGAATCTGAAGGCACCCTTTGCTGGTACCCGGGAAGAGCAGCCTGGGTCCTGCGGAGACGTCTGTCTCTGCCACGGGCTCCATCTCTGATGCCTTCTGGGTTCTCTTCACAGCCCTCGGCTTTGCTGGGTTTGGGTCTGAAGGAGCAGGAAGCCGTCCAAGCATTGTGCTCAGGAAGGTCTGAGGACTCCACCTTGTCTGCGCCTCCTGGTGACAGCCTGCAGAGGCGGGGTCGCTTCTACAAGGGCCAGCAGCCCGAGGGCTGACCCAAGGCCCAAGCCCTCAGCAGATGGGCTGGTGGGGAGGGGCCCTTCCTTCTCCAGTGCACCGGCTCTCCTCCTTTCCTGCCATCACCTTGAGGAGCCATCGGTGAGTGGCTCTGCCCTTCTGTCCTCTCCACATCTCAGCGTGTACACAAGCCGCCTGAGGGCAGGAGCAGAGCATGGCTCATGGGTCCTCGCTGTTCAGAGGCCATCAGAGTCAGCAGGCCTGTGTCATGTGGGGGAAAAAGACAAGTGTGAAAACATTCTGACATATTCATAGAATCATCAGGTACGAAGTTAGAAGAGGAGCATGTCAGTGTTTCTGAATTTCTGCTCTTTAATTTTCTGGGTGGATGGTAGAAATTTGTGCAACTCTGTGTTTTTGAAGCACACTATTTCTGCCTAAGATCTTTGCAAGCATAGCTCTCTGTGGTGGTGCAGTTGTAGAAGTCTGCAGATGGAAGTCCTGACCACGTCCACAGAGCCGTGACCAGCGTGAGGTCCATGGGTATTAGGCTCCTCTTCTTGACGAGGCGGAAGGGCTCCTGCTGGGATAGTCACGCTCCACCCCAGGGAAGGTGGGGACAGGGCACAAGCCCTAAGTCCCCATGCCCTGCATTCTGCTTTTCTGGCTCTCTCCCTCCCCACCCCTGCTTCCTTAGCCTTCTGTTAACTCGGTTCCCCTCTCCTCCTCGCCCGCTGCAGGCTTCTGTCTCCCTCCTGCCTCCTCCCCTTCCCCTCCTCCTCCTCCTCCTCCTTCCTGCATCCTCTCTTGTCCACGTCTTTCTCCTTGACGGTTTTATTTGGATGCTTTCTCCCTCCTCCTCCTCCTCCTCCCCCTTCTCCTTGCATCCTCTCTTGTCCACGTCTTTCTCCTCGATGGCTTTGTTTGGACCCTGTCTGTCTTCCTCTGCCTCCTTTCTCTTTCTTCCTTTCCAGGCTCCCCCTCCCACACCTTCACTTCTGCCTTCTCCTTCTTTTCATTTCTCTCCCTGTTTCCTCCCTTCCTCCTTCCTCTGCCACCCTGCGTCCTTCTGTCCTGCCCTTCCATGTCCCCTCCCGTCTCTTGCAAAAGCTCGTTAGGCCACGCCTGGTGCAGTTACTTCTGATGTCTTAGCATCTCAAGGGAGACTTGAGGAGGAGTCAAGCTATCATATTGTATGGTATTTTTTATATCAAATCACCACGCTTCTTTCTGATAAAATGGGCCTAAGGTGCCAAATTGAACTCCTAATAAACAGAGTAAATGATGCACTCCTGTACTTCTGCCATGACGCTACTGGGAACACCAGCATCAAGAGGAAATGCACATACATTACTGTGATGATTCGCTTTATTTTTCATGAAATTTTCCATAGAAAGCATTCCACTATTACATTCACATCAACTCAATTTGAGTGAGTATAGTTTTTAATTTGTGGCTGTACTTCCAGGCTGTTTAACTCAAACTTATGGAAAAGCAGAGTAACAGTTCCTGCTCAGCCCACATGGAAAGATAAGGAAGAGTTTTTGGCCATCAGAGTTCAGATCCACTGGGCCCCTGGTCTCTAGTGCCACTCTGGCACCCCCTCAACAGGTCATGCAGGGGAACCAGACATGTCTCTCTCTGTCTTTGCACTTGGCTGGGTAAGAGCAGCCAACCCCAGGAAAGAGCAAAGTTCCCCATAAAAGGGAGCCATCTTTGAACAGAACTGACCTGCTCCTCTCAGAGCTCCGAGCTCAGCCCCGTTCCCAGGCTGGGGATTTGCTCTCCTGGAACCTTCAGCCCTGAACTGAGGGAGGGCCTTGGAATGCGGAGGTGGGAGATGCTGAGAAAACCCAGCTCTGTCCTCCTGCTGCTGTTTCTACTTTTCAGATGTCCATCCTCTGCACCTTCCTGTTAGATACACCCTGCATTGTCACACTGTCTTTCTCTCTGTATTAATCTGTTTTTGCATTGGTTTCAGGAAACACCTGAGACTGGGTAATTTATAAATAAGACAGGTTTAATTGTCTCAAAGTTCCACAGGCTGTAAAGGAAGCATGATGCTGGCATCTTCTCGGGAAGGCCTCAGGAAACTTACAGTCATAGCAGAAGGTGGAGGGGAGGCAGACATCTTACATGGCAAGAGGAGGAGGAAGCAGGGGAGAGGTGCTGAGCAGGAGGAAGGGGGAGGGGGCTGAGCAGGAGGAAGGGGGAGAGGGGCTGAGCAGGAGTAAGGGGGAGAGGGGCTGAGCAGGAGGAAGGGGGAAGAGGGGCTGAGCAGGAGGAAGGGGGGGAGAGATGTTGAGCAGGAGGAGGAGTGGGGAGAGGGGCTGAGCAGGAAGAAGGGAGGAGTGAGGTGCCACACACTTTTAAACAACCAGATCTCTTGAGAACTCTATCATGGGAACAGCACCAAAGGAGGAGGTCTGTACCCATGATTCAATCACCTCCCACCCGGCTTCTCCTCCCACATTGAGGATTATAATTTGACATGAGATTTGGGTAGGGACACAGATCTAGACCATATTATTCTGCCCCTGCTTCTTCCTAAAGCTCATGTCCTTCTCACATTGCAAAACACAATCATCCCTTCTCAAAAGTCCCCTAAAGTCTTAACTCATTCCAGCATTAACTCTATAGTCCAAGTCCAAAGTCTCATCTGAGAATAGGTGGGTCACTTCTGCTTATGGGCCTGTAACATTAAAGAAACAAGTTAGTTACTTCCAAGAAACAATGGGGGCACAGACGTTGGGTAAATATTCTCATTCCAAAAGGCAGAAATCAGCCAAAACAAAATGGCTACATGAAAGTCTGACACCCAGAAGAGCATCATTAAATCTTAAAGCTTCAAAATAATCTCCTTTGACTCCATGTCTCACATCCAGGGCACACTGGGGCAAGGGGTGGGCTCCCAAGGCCTTGGGCAGCTCCACCCCTGTGGCTTTGCAGAATATAGCACCCTCACTGCTTTCATGAGGCTTTTCCTGGCACACAGTGAAAGCTGATATGGATCTAGGATTCTGGGATCTGGAAGGTGGTGGCCCAATTCTCACAACTCCACTAAGCAGTGCCCAGTGGGGACTCTGTGTGGGGGCTCCAATCCCACATTTTCCCTCTGAACTGCCCTAGCAGAGGTTCTCCCTGAGGGCTCTGACCCTGCAGCAGGCTTCTGCCTGGACATCCAGGCTTTTCCACATATCCTTTGAAATCCAGGTGGAGGCTCCCAAGCCTCAACTCTTGCACTTTACACAATGGCAGGCTTAACACCACAAGGAAGCTGGCAAGGCTTACAACTTGCACTCTCTGAAGCAGTGGTTTGAGGTATACCTTGGCCTCTTTCAGCCACAGGTGGAGTTGGAGTGACTGAGATGCAGGGAGGAGTGTCCTGAGGCTGTGCAGGGCAGCAGGGCCCTGGTTCTGGCTGAGGAAACCATTCTTCCCTCCTACCTCTGGGCCCGTGATGGTAGGGCTGCTCTGGAAATCTCAAGAATGCCTTCAAGGCCTTTTTCCCATTGTCTTGGCTATTAACATTCTGCACCTCTTTACTCATGTAAATTTCTTCAGTCTGCTTGAATTCCTCCCAAGAAAATGTTTTTTTCTCTTCCACCATAGTTCTAGGCTGCAAATTTCCCAAACCTGCATGCTCTGCTTCCCTTTTAAATATTAGTTCCTGTTTTAGGTTATTTTCTTGCTCAGACATATGAGCATAGGCTATTAGAAGCATCCAGGTGATTCTCAAATGCTTTGCTGCCTTGGAATTTCTTCTGCCAGATACCCTAAATTAACACTCTCAAGTTCAAAGCTCACAGATTCCTAGGGCAAGGGTACAAAGCAGCTAATTGCTTTGCTAATAAACAAAAGTGACCTTTGTTCCAGTTTCCAGTAAGTTCCTCATTTCCATCTGAGACTTCCTCAGCCTGAACTTCATTGTCCATATCACTATCAGCATTTCAGTCACAACCATTCAACAAGTCTCTAGGGAGTTCCAAACGTTCATTGCCCTGTTTTCTTCTGAGCCTTTCACGCTTTTCCAGCCTCTGCCAGTTCCTAATTCCAAAGTTGCTTCCACATTTTCAGGTATCTTTATAGCAATGCTCCACTCTTTGGCACCTGTTAGTCTCCAGATAATGAGCTTCTACTGAGTTCCTGGAGCATCTCAGTTCTGAAACCAAGACTGATGATTTTTTCAGGTGAAGGGAGGAGCCTTTACTCTGCGGGAGCTATCAAGCTCACTGAGGCTGCTGAAGCCTTTCAGCTTTTGCATGAGATTAAACGGATGTCATGTTCACACAAGAGTTTTGTGGTGAAATATAGAAATTACGGCCTTGAAGAAAGTTATCCTGTTAACACCATGCGATTGACTGCATTCCAAGAAGTGAATAATTCACGCTAATGGCATTGGCTCAAGTATTCCTGCTTATGTTCTAGTTCTTGCCTTTCATAACATGAAATAGAACCCAGGCTATGGCACCATTTTTTACCTTTGGAATTTGTCATCACTATATCATGACAGTTTCTGATAGAACAGACCACATTTGCTTTCTTCAGTCACTTTCTTTTTGGTGCCCTACGCCTTGCCTGAATGAGGACACTGTCCCCAGAGGGCAATGGGGCTCAAATCTTTGAGTCTGAGTGGCAAGAGAAGTGTTTGCTCTATCTGAAATTGGTAAAACTATGAACTTCCCTAACTTATTTTCAACAAAAATAGAAATTGTATGCGGGTATACACTACATCAAATATTAAGTAGAAAGTAGAAAATTTACAACAGCCAGACCTTCAAAAGTAAATGCTTAGGTGCAACGTGGTTCTGCCTGACAAGAACTCAGACTTAGTCACGTAGTTTATACTTGATCAACTTTAATTGTGGAGTTGCTTTCTTGTGGTCACTGAACATTTTTAATCTAGCCAAAAACGGCTTTGTTTTACAGAAATCAGAATGCCTCTCCTCCTATAGGGGATCGCAGCTCCTCATCAGCAAGAGAACAAGGCCTGACGGAGAATGAGTGTGATGAACTGACAGAATCAGGCTTCAGAAGGTGGATAATAAGAAACTTCTGTGAGCTAAAAGAACATGTTCTAACCCAATGCAAAGA
>CAUYLZ010016094.1:0-20751 GCA_963573645.1 Pithecia hirsuta
TTTCCCACAGTTTCCAATGCTCAGGAATCCAGAAGAGGTTTCCCTGAGTGCTTCTGGCTCAGGGCCTCTCACAAGGCTGCAGTCCAGTTGTCATGGTAAAAGCCCCATAAAACTGCATACGTCAACCATACCTTGACTTTCTGTTGAAACTGCTCTCTGTAACCCTAATGTGACAGGCAAGCAGTCCAAACCCACGCCATCTTGGCCCCTGTGACTTGTAATAAGTAACTAAGGTCTGTAATTTCCACCCTACCCAGACAATGTGTAAACTAACGCTTATCTTGACTTCTGTGAACCACTTAAGTAACAACCGGAATGTCCAAAGTCCCTTGGCCCTTGGAATGTCCAAAGCCCCTCACCCTCATTTCTGCCCAGGAGGTGATTTACAGAATCCACTGGCCCTCAGAATGTCTGAAGCGCCTCACCCCCACCCCTGCCCCTCACCCTCACCCCTGAGGTGGTTTACAGATATAAAAGGTCTAGACACCCTCCTTTCGGAGACACGGGTTGGAGAGACTCGAGTCTTCCATGGCACCTGGCAATAAAGACCCTGCAATTTGGCATATTTTTGTCTTGGTGTTGACTTTCTATGCTCGCTCCAGTACAACACAAAGGCTGCATTATTTGAGGGCTTCACTGTGGCTGGGGATTCACATGAAACATGGCTCAGTCACATGGCTGTTAGAAAAGGTCTAGTTCCTTGTTGTCTGGTCCCAGGCCTCATTTCTTAGCCACATAGGCCTTCCTGCGGGGTTGCTTATGGGACAGCAGCTTGCTTCTCCCAGAGCTCATGATCCCAGAGACAGAGAGCGAGAAGATGGAAGCTGCAGTGACTTTTATGTTCTACACCCAGAGTCACAAACTGTTATATCAGCATTACTCTATCAGTTAGAAGTTGTATTATCTGGTTCTCACACTGCTGTAAAGAAATACCTGAGGCTGGGTAATTTATAAAGGAAAAAGGTATAGTTGACTCATTCATCTCTACAATTCTTTTTTAAATTAGTTGGGCATTGCATTGCTGAGGAGGCTGCCCCAGGACACTTGCAATCATGGCAGAAGTGGAAGCAAATATCTCCTTCTTCATATGGTGGTAGGAGAGAGAAATGCAGAGGGAAGAGGGGAAAAGCCCCTTATAAAACCATTAGATCTCATGAGAATTCACTCATTATTATTATAACAGCACAGGGGAACTGTCCCCAGGAACCAATCACCTCCCATGACATCCCTCCCCCAATACATGGAAATTACAACTCACATGACAATTCAAGATGAGATTCAGGTGGGAACACAGAGCCAGGCCATATCAGAAGTGCATCATTAAGTCCAAACCACACTCAAGAGAGGGAAGTAAGCTGCACCTCTGGAAGGGTGCAATATTAAAGGATTTGCACATATGTTAAAGGCAAAACTAAAACTATTGTTTTGGGCCAGGAGCAGGTGTCTGACACTTGTAATCCCAGCATTTTGGGAGGCTGAGACCATCCTGGCCAACAGGATGAAACCCCGTCTCTACTAAAAATACAAAAATTAGCTGGGTGTGGTGGTATGCACCTGTAGTCCCAGCTACTAGAGAGGCTGAGGCAGGAGAATTGCTTTAACCTGGGAGGCAGAGGTTGTAGTGAGCCGAGATTGCACCACTGCACTCCAGCCTGGGTGACAGAACAAGACTCTGTCTCAAAACAAAACAAAACACCATTGTTTCAGAATTTGGTAAATCAAAGACTTCTTTTATCTAATTATCTTTCTTTAATGCTTTAAGCTTGTCCTTTAATTTACTTTAATTTAATTTTAATTTCCAGAGTAGACATGCAGGATGTGCAGCGTTGTTGCATAGGTAGACCTGTGCCATGGTGTTTGCTGCACCTATCAACCCATCACCTAGGTATTAACCCTGCATGCATTTTCTTATTTTTCCTAATGCTCCCTCACCACTGACCTCCCACAACAGGCCTCAGTGTGTGTAGTTCCCCTCCCTGTGTCCATGTGTTCTCATTGCTCAGCTCCCAGTTATACGTGAGAACATGTGGGGTTTAATTTTCTGTTCCTGTGTTAGTTTGCTGAAGATAATGGCTTCCACTCTGCAAAAGACTTCATCTCATTTTTTATGGTTGCATAATATTCCATAGTATATATGTACCATATTTTCTTTATCCAGTCCATCATTGATGGGCATTTGGGTTGATTCCATGTCTTTGCTATTGTGAATATTGCTGCAAGGAACATACACACACATCTAGCTTTATAATAGAATGATTTCTATTCCTTTGGGTACATATCCTATAATGGGATTGCTGGGTCAAGTGCTTTTTCTGGTTCTAAATCTTTGAGGAATCACCACACTGTCTTGCACAGTGTTTGAATGGTTGAATTAATTTTCATTTCCACCAACAGTGCAAGAGCATTCCTATTTCCTTGCAGCATCTGTTGTTTCCTGACTTTTAAATAATTGCCATTCTGACTGGCATGAGATGGTATCTCATTGTGGTTTTGATTTGCACTTCTCTAAAGATCAGTGAAGTTGAGCTTTTTTTCTTATGTTTGTTGGCCACAGGTATGTCTTCCTTTGTTCATGTCCTTTGTCCACTTTTTAATGAAGTTATCTTTTTCATGTGAATTTGCTTAAATTCTTTGGAGATTCTGAATATTAGACCTTTGTCAGATGGATAGATTGCAAAAATTTTCTCCCATTCTGTAGGATGTCTGTTTGCTCTGATGACAATTTCTTCTGCTGTGCAGAAGCTCTTTTGTTTAGTTAGATCCCAGTTGCCAATTTTTGCTTTTGTGGCAGTTGTTTTGTGCCATTTCATGATAAAATCTTTGCCTATGTGTATGTCCTGAATGGTATTCCCCAGATTTTCTTCTAGGGTTGTAGTTTTGGGTTTTACATCTAAGTCTTTAATCCATCTTGAATTATTTTTTTGTAAAGTATAAGGAAGGGGCCCAGTTTCAATTTTCTGCATATGGCTTGCCAGTTCTCTCAGCATCATTTATTAAACAGGAAATCCTTTCCCCATTGCTTGTATTTGTCAGGTTTGTTAAAGATCACATGGTTGTAGATGTGTGATCTTATTTCTAACTTCTCTATTCTGTCTATGTGCCTGTATTTGTACCAGTACCATGCTGTTTTGGTAACTGTAGCCTTGTAGTACAGTTTTAAGTCAAGTAGCCTGATGCCTCCAACTTTCTTCTTTTTGCTTAGGATTCTCCTGGGTATACGAGCTTTTTGGATTCATATGAATTTTAAAACAGTTTTTTTTTCTAAATATGTGATAAGCTTCTCTTTTTATATTCATGATTAAAAGTTTAAGACATCACAGAGCCTTGGGTGTTGAGGGGAAAACAGTTTGAGACAGAGAAAGGAGATACAACAGTATCTCTGAGTTTTTCTTGCAAATACCTGCAGTAATAATGTTCTCTTCAATTACTTAACACACTTGAAGACATAGAGTAACCAGATCAAACAGTTCCAAGATTTCAGTGCCATGCCTTGAAAATAAGTCTGATTTGTCTTAGATGTTTCAAATTTGGTGGAATTATGCCCCAAGTACCAATTTTCTAATTGAAATAGCATCTTTAAAAAAAATTTGCCTGCACCTTAAAAAAATGATGGCATCATCATGGCCTGCCAGACAGTGGGTGAGCTTATTTCAAATTCCCATTTTTGCCCATCTTCATGGATCACCCTTCATAACACTTTTGTTAATTAGGGTCCCCTGAGGAGCAGACCCCAATACAGTATTATACGTGCACGGATTTATTAGGGAAATGCCTGTTAGAGAAATTTAGGAGAGAGACAGAAAATGCTGGGAAAGCCATCAGACCGCAATGCAACTCTGAGCCCCAGTGAAGGAGAGAGGGCAGGAAGGTCAGCTGGAAGCACCCTAGACCCTGTGCAGACTAAGGGAAGTTTAGTAAGCAAGGCAGGGAGCCCTGGAGCTTCAGTCAGCCTTCAGAGGAGAAATGTTCCTGCCTTAGTTTCTGCCCTGCTTTCCTCAATCATTGTCTGGAAAAGACCGGGGCAGGTGTGGTCTCAGAGCAAATGTGGCAATAGATTTCAGGCTTCAAGAGCTGGGGCCATCACCAGTTATGCTTCCTCTAGCTGAGGGGCTGGGATGTGCATTCTCATGACTGCCACAGTGATCCAGTGGGGAGGGGGGAAAAGGGTGATGAGAAAGAGAGAAAAAAATGGTATTAATTGATGAACTGATACCTTTAAGTATATGAGAGGGGTGACATTTGAGGCACCTAAGAGGGACTGGCTCTGGCTGGAAGCAGAATGGTTTAACCACAATAGTCCCCCATGTGGTAAAATGCCACACATGCGGTACAGCTGCAAATGCATGAGCAGACGGTGGTGGAATCTGTGAAGTTGTCTGCTAATGTGTTCAGTTTTTTCAGTGAAGTAAGAAGTATGAAGAAGAAGGGTTGGATGTGTGAGCACAAAGAGAAGGTGTGTAAGAGTCATCCAGGCCAGTAGGAGGCTGAGGGTGAGCCATGCAGGCAGAGGGTGATTGCTGGCCATGATGGGGACTCCCCGTGAGGTTTGGAATCCTAAATTTAAAGAGACCAGTCAGCGTGCTGTGTGCTGCTCTCCAGCCTCCTGCACCTCAGGGTGGCAGGTGCAGTGTAGGCAGAGCTAGAATCGACTGGTTGTGTAGTTTTGCCAGGTGAGTTGACAATGCAAGGGAGAGGAGAGGGAGGGATGGAAATTATTTATCACAGAATTTAAAATGGGTGAGGAGGGAGGAGAGGACACCCAGGGTGAGGGACAGTGAGTAGATGGCAGGATCACTGGATTGGGAACCCCAGGAGGGTGGAAGGATTGTTGGAATTTATGTACTACAGAGTGGAGTCCAAACCTGGAATGCAGGCATATATGCAAAGAATGATTCACTGATATTACATTATGGCATATGATAAAATGATGGTATCTGTGTCCTCAGAGCCTGTGGCCACCTTGCAAGGGGATGAGTGGGAAGATGATCAGAGAGTGGGAAGTGTGAGATGGAGAGTATGGAAAGACTGGGGTTCTTTGCTATGATGAGGCCTAGGAGATGACAAGGGAATGAGATTCAGGCAGACAGAGGAGAAGGTCATGGAGGAGAGGAATTCCAGCATTTGAGAGGCCAGGGAGCAAGGGCATCTACTCTGCTGTATGGGTGTCTGTTGCTCCCATAAAAATTACCACAAATCAAGTGACTTTAAGCAGCACCTATGTATCATGTCACAGTCATGTGGGTTGCAAGTCCACACAGTCTCACGGGGCTGAGATCAACATATGAGAAGGTCTGCATTCCTTCCTGGAGATTCTGGGGAAAAATCCACTTCCAAGCTCACTTAGGTTCTTATCTGAATTTACTCCCTTGCAGATAGATCATAGATTTCCACTTCCTTGTTAGGAGCCACCCTTAGCTCCTAGAGACCTCTCTGGTACTCACACATGGCACCCAAGGCACAACCAACCTTCCTGCTTAGAGCTTCTGACCTCTGCTCTCCTGCATCTCCTCTGCCTTCCTCCTCTGCAGAATATGACTTAGCCAGGGCAGGTTCTCTGCTTTGTTTGTTTATTTGAGACAGAGGCTCGCTCTGTCGCCCAGACTGGAGTGCAGTGACATGATCTTGGCTCACTGCAACCTCCGCCTCCCAGGTTCAAGTGATTCTCCTGCCTCAGCCTTCCAAGTAGCTGGTACTACAGGTGTGTGCCACCAAACCCATTAATTTTTTTCTGTATTTTTAGTAGAGACAAGGTTTCATTGTGTTAGCCAGGATGATCTCAGTCTCCTGACCTCATGATTCCTCCTCCTCGGCCTCCCAAAGTGCTGGGATTACAGGCATGAGCCACGGCGCCCGGCTTGTTCTCTACTTTTAATGGCTCATGTGATTTGATTGGGCCCACACAGATAGTCCAGGATATTCTCCCTATTTTAAGGTCCTTAATCTTCATTGCATGAGAAATGTCCCTGTTGCCATGCAATGCAACCTGTTCACACATTCCAAGGATTAAGGCTGGACATCTTTGGGGACCATTACTCAGACCACCACATCTGCATATGTAGAAGTCACCAAAGTCAAGGAGACAGCCCTGCTGGAGAGGGTGACAGTGAACCAGGAGCTACAAGAGTCAGGATTGAGAGGAACTATTTGGGGTCCTCAGGGAATGGCCACAATGAGAAGAGTGGGGCCCTAATCTGATGACAGCTTAGGGTTTTTAGGGAGGAGGGAGGCAGGAATGTCTGAGAACCACAGCTAGGAGTAAGGACTCCACCTCACCTCTGAACCCAGGGGTACAAGTCCCTGGGGAAACTCCCTCAGGTGGGAGGACTTCGGAGGGAGTCATGTCCTCAGGGAGACCAGGTTGGCGCTGGAGCTGTGAGGTGAAGGAACATCCTGAGAGAGGGTGTGGAGGTTTGGCTGATTATGGACTGAGAATTCCATGGGGTGAACTGGGAAGATTTCTGGATTGGGGAAGTAGGGGAGACAGAATAGGGGTGTGCAGAGCCTTGTGGGGATGCAAGTGCCGGGTATGTGGGGGTCCCATGTGATTGACACAGACAGGGAAAGGCCATGAGGAGCTCAGTCCTGGTGGACTCAAAGCAGACAATGGTGCTGAGGCTGTGGGAGATGAGGGAGGAGGAGCAGGGCTGGCTCTCACCTGGGCTCTGTCCTTGGAGCTGAGGACAGTGAGGTGGCTGGGTCTTAGTGCTATGTGGAACTTTTCTTGACCTTCCAGTGACTGGATGGAGTGTCTGAGGGAGGAGGGGTCTTAGAGGATTCCACCATGACCCCTAGGGAGGAGGTGTTCCCACTCCAGGTCTCAGGTGTGCCCTGACACCTTTCTCTGTGGCTCAGGGCTCCCTACTGTAAATTACTGGGAGTTAGTCAATTTTGGAGTTCATAACTTAAAGTAGAAACTCAGATGGTTGAAATGTCATTTTCATGAAGTATTGTTATTAGCGTATCATTTAGATCGTCTTCCTAAAGTCTCATTTGTTTTTTGTTTTTTTTCTAAAGGGCTGCCAATCTTGTTTTAAATTTACAAATGTAGTTAACATATCTTTTCTGTTAATTGGCTGTGGGTTAACGTCATACTGTATAGTTTCACATATCTATAACAACAGTAGTTTGGGCCTCTTATATTCTAATAATTAAGACTTTAAGCTTTGTCCACATTGCAGTGCAAGTATGAGTCATGCATAACCCTAGCACTAAGAGTCAGAAGGGAAAGTCCCTCTCTCCTAAAATTTTGCAAAGGTCCTGGGTGTTTTTTCCACTGAGTGGGAACAAGTCAGCTAATGATGAAAATGAGGTCTTTGGCCTTATTTAAAGGTGCTTCAGAAGCACTGACCCCTAGGAAGGCCTCTTTGTCTGGGTCCGGGACGCTACACCATGGCAGAGGCCATCTTCCCTCCCAGTGCACAATGTTTTCTCAGATAGCAAGCTGGTTAGCCGCTGGCCACTCTTTGGCAGTTTGGTCTTCTAAAACTGAATTTTTATCTGAGGACCTTCATGTTCCCTAATGATAAAAACTGGGGCCATCCACTCCCTTCTGAGCCAACTCTGCCCAGGGACCCATGGCTGAGTCCTCCAGTCACAGCAGGACACCACTCAGAACACCCTGCAGGAAGCAGCATCTCCACACAGGCTCACATATGTGCAGTGTGTGCACGGAGCTTTGGTTCTAGTTCAGGAGGTGTGGGGGAGGCTCACGAGTCCAACACAGCTTGGTACCAGTGTCATAAGCCCAGAGCCAAGGTTACAAAGGATACAAAGTGCCCAGACCTGCCAGAGAAGACAAACCCCTACAGCGTGCAGGGCTAGACAGGGCAAGAAACAAGGCCATTCTTAGCCAGCAAGAAGAGGGAAAGGGAAATGGCAGACATTCCTCAGAAATAGTGCAGATTTGGTTTCCAACCATGGCAACAAAGGAAGTCACACAAATGTTTGTTTTTGCAGTGCATATAAAAGTTACATTTACACTCTGCTGTAGCATACTAAGTGTACAATGGCATTACGTATAAAAGAACTATGTACATATCTTAATTTAAAATTACCCTATTGCTTAAAAAAAAAAGCTAATCATCAGCTGAGGTTTCAGCTATTCATAATCTTTTTGCTGGGGGAGGGTCTTTTCTCAATGTTGGTGACTGCTGGCTCATCAGGAGGGTGGTTGCTAAAAGCTGCTGTGGCAATTTCTTAAAATAAGACAATGAAGTTTGCGGCATGGATTATAAAGGGGGAATCAGTACTTAAGTAAGGTGGATATGAGTTTTCAAGCCAGGTGGACCTGAATATGAACCCTTCAGGCCTTTCCACCAGCTAGCAGTAGAGTGTTGGGCATACCTGGCCCACAGCCCACCCAACAGACACTTGTCCAGTGGGTGAGTGCTAAATGAACCCGTCTGAGCCAATTGCCTCATCCAACCAGTGATATCATTCCTTCCTTGCAGAAGAATAAGTGAAAAAAGCTGCAGTGCCAAGGAAAACAAACACAGGACCTGTGGGAGGCTGCACCAGTGCTCTAAAGCAAGCTCTGCCTAAACTGGCAGAAACGTTTTTCACATCAGGAACAGGAGTTGTTTGGGATCATGTCTGGGGTCAGGTTGAGAGCAGAATGGGAGTGAGGGCCTGGGCGGGGCCAGGTACTGCAGTGAAGCCAGGCCTGGAGAGAGCTGGCTCCTGGTGGCTGCTGAGCGGCTCTGACAGCTCCCTGCCTCACCTGCCA
This sequence comes from Pithecia hirsuta, assembly GCA_963573645.1. Taxonomy (NCBI): domain Eukaryota; kingdom Metazoa; phylum Chordata; class Mammalia; order Primates; family Pitheciidae; genus Pithecia; species Pithecia hirsuta. Next base: position 8,726 of record CAUYLZ010016094.1, read on the forward strand.
CAGTCCTCCCTCTACTCTGGCTCTCAGTGCTGTTTCCGTCACCTCCTCCTATCCTCCTGGTCCCTGGCACACCAGGGCTCATAACCATGGTGCTCCTCAAACCCCAATGCAAGCATGGAAGAGCAGAGCAGCTTCAGGGGCAGTGGGAAGATGAGGCCAGCCCCCATGTGGCTCCAAGGATTGGAGTGGAAGAGATAAAGGGGATCAGTACAGGAGTGGGGGAAATCCTCCCAGTCCCACCCTACACCACCCTCAACCCTGTAGCTCCTTGTCTATTTCCAGCTCTCAGCTCTTTGCCACCCCCACCCCAGCCCAGAACTCAGGGCTCCCTCTCAACAGCCTCTCCAGAGCAGCACAGTCCACAGAGTACTTGAACAGGAATTCTCCCTCACCCGGCAGTTAATGATTTCTTAGTAGGGAGGGACAGGTGGTCCTCTCTTTCCAGTGATTCCATATCCCCATTCAAGGCATCCAGATATAGCCCCTGAGCCAGGGATCTCTATCTGTTCCCTAGAGGCCTCTGCCCAAGACAGGGAGCTCCCTGGGCTTCTCAATACAGGTGGACTTAAGCTAATGAGCTACAAAACAGAGAAAGGGAGGTCACATTCCTCCCTTACAGCCAGACCCTGCAACACAGGATCCAAGGGCCTCAACCCCTGCCCTGACTGATGCTCCCTCCACAACTCCCTCTCACCAAGGCCCTGAGCCCCCTACACAGCTGAGCTGGCTGAAATTGAGGAGTTGCTGGAGCAGCATCTGAAGGTGGGCCAGGCCCTGCTGGAAGGGCAGGAAGGGGTGGGAGGCCCAGGCCCTGGTGCTCAAGATCTGAAAGCTGAGCAGGCACCAAGAGAGCCTGGGAGGAGACTCCCAAGCTTCCCACCAGTGCCCATGTCATCCTGGAAACACTGCCCACCCCCATCCACCCCAGGAACCCTGGATCAGAAACACTCTGCTTTTATGGCTTATACCCAAGTGATTCAAGTTGTTCATTTATGAGTTATACATTCCCATGTGGAGAAAGGGAAAGAGAGCTAGGTACTCTTCAATGTTACTACCTGCTAAGAATTTATACTTGAAATGTTGCTTTTTAAAGCTATACTTGGGATTAGAGCAAACAGTAATATATTTACTGGGTATATTAGTGGATAAGTTGCAGTAGTATATTTAAGTAAATTCCGTGAAGAATGTGAACACCGTAGGCAAGGGCACTATTGTCAGCTTCCGCCTCCTCACAGAGCCATCGTCCACTCTCCTCTGTCCTGCCCTCTGCACGGGGAGGCAACCACTACAGATGGCACAGCCTGTGCTCCTTCACCATCTGGTTTCTGCTTGGGTTTGGATGATAACAGGCACCTGCAGGAGATGGGAGTGTGGGGGGAGAAGTAACTCAAGGGTTTTATTTCTCTCACTCTCTCTGGACAGCTCTGTGGTTCTGTAATCACTTCAGGCCTATACCTACAACCACAGGCATGCGGGGCTGCCCCTAGTGAAAGCTACAGATTTGCCCAAGTTCAGGAAACTGCTCCTTTCTTTCTTTCTTTTTTTTTTTTCATAAAAACGGGGTTTCACCATGTTGGTCAGGGTGGTCTTGAACTCCCGACCTCAGGTGATCCGCCCACCTTGGCCTCCGAAGTGCTTGGATTACAGGCATGAGCCACCATGCCCGGCCAAACTAAGAAATTATTATTATTATTATTATTATTATTATTATTATTATTATTTTAGACAGAGTCTCGCTCTGTCACCCAGGCTGGAATGCAGTGACCATCTTGGCTCACTGCAATCTCCGCCTCTCAGGTTTAAGCGATTCTCCTGACTCAGCCTTCCAAGTAGCTAGGACGACAGGCCCGCGCCACCACGCCTGGCTATTTTTTGTATTTTTAGTAGAGATGGGGTTTCACCATATTGCTCCTTTCCTTGCTCTTTCAATCTCAGAGATGCAGTTTCCCACTACAGATCATGCCAGGAAGCTTCAGTGCTCCCTTGTGGCTGTCTTAGCCCTGCCAACGCCTCTGTAATATGTGTCTTCCTTCTGTGTCATCTCTTTCCTGCCAGAACCGAGACTACAGGGTGCTCCCACGAAAAAAGTGACAAGAATTTATTGATGACATGCCAATAACACATCTATTTACGATGTTAATCAATCTGTTTTGGTAGAGACTGGGTCTTGCTATGTTGCCCAGGCTGGTCTTCAACTACTGACCTGAAGTAATCCCCTTGCCTCATCCTTCCAAAGTGCTAGGATTACAGGTGTGAGCGAGTGTGCCCAGACCTTAATTCAAAAATTTAACTTACTACAATAAAAGGGAGACAATAGAAGCATTCTGGAAATGGAGCAGGAGAGAAGGCAAAATGGGAACGATCAATCTGTGGCATCTGAGATGCCCCACATACAGTGGCTGTCCTGGGTCTTTAGGGGACAACAACAAAGCACACGGGATCTTGGTATCAGGGACAGAGCATGGCCAAGGCGGGAAGACAGCGGCTTTCTTATGAAAAAAATGCTCATATACATCCCTTATGAGAAGGATCAGATCAACATACAAAAATGTGCCAAATAAAGTGGAGCTGAGGGCAGGATGGAGAGCTGCCAGCATCTGCCCTTGACCTCCATGGACTTGGAGAAAGGCTCAGCCTGGAGATGTGTGAGGCCTCCGACCTGGAGCAGCACCTGCCCCTAAAGACCAGGCCCAAATCACAGCACAAGGAGGGATCCAGACAAATAGACAAGAAATGACCACAGCAGGAACTTTGTGGAGCACAGAGCGAGGCCGCACACCACTCAGCACCTGCCCCTCCACCTGCCCTTCTCTTCCCACCTGCCCCTGCCTCAGCACGGCAGATCCTCAGAATCCAAAAAAAAGAACCTAACCTCCATGCTTTCTTAATAGTTTGTAATATTTTACCACAGCTTCAAAGAAAGAATATGAGAACAATAACTAATAGAGTAAGAAGTCACTTCAGGGTGAGTGAGTGACAGGGGGAATCTGGGAGGGAGACATTGTAACCATTTCATTCCTAGGAAAGAAATGATGGTCCAGGGAGAGATGGAGGTCTGGATATCGGGATTCTGTGTAAGGGGTTCTGGGACATCCGGGGAATGGACCTCACTCCCACTATCCTCCCCAGGCAGAGCTCATCAGCTGCGCAGCTGGTGGAAGAGAAGTCAGGGTGTACAGAGAGACAAAGGAGCTGAGAACAATCTGTGTCTTCCTGGTCTGCACAAGGCAGCTCTCAAACTGTGGAGAACATGCTAATGACCAGATTCAGCTCAGCCACCCTCAGCCTCGACACCCTGAGCATTATGGGCAGCCCATCACCATCCCCTACCTTCAAATCCAAAGATCCCCCACAGCCCAAATCTGCTCCCCGGCCTCAACTCTTGTTGGTGTCAGGTCCAGCGAATCATATTTCAGGATTATATTTCAGTGAGCACCACATCAGAGTCCAGGAATCTGACAAGACCTGGTGAATGACAATAAAAAGACCTCAGAGCCTGCAGGAGGAGACTGTATTTGAGGCAGGACAGTGGGATAAGCGAGGATCAAGACTGCAATTCCTTCCTCTCTATTCCAGGATTAGAGATGAGCTGCCCCTGCCGCCCCTCCTATGCTGCTTTTTATAGAGTAGACCCCTCCTAAAGGTCTTCTGAGGACACAAGACCCTGTTAGGTGCCGTGATGGAGAGGGGTCCTGAGGGTCTTGAATACCTGCTTAACATTGCTAGTTAGCTGAGATTAAGAAGGTAAACCCAGGATGCAGGAGAGGAGAAAAAGACAGCATGGCAGTGTGCAGTCACCCTCCTGGACATCTGTTGTACAGACGGTCTTTCCTGCAGGGTTGGGGGCACTCAGTATTGAGGTTCTCTGCCTATGGCTACCCTGCTGTTCTCATCTGTCAATGGGGTAAGACTCATTTCTCCCTCCAGTATAAATAACCAGGGGAATCCATCCAAGAAACACTTCTAGCTTCACATTAATCCTGTATTAGTTTGATTTACTACTTCATATTTTATAAGAAATAAAATGGAAGGATGATCTCCTTGGTAAAGGTAATTCAGATTCCTGGGGCCCTGCATACTTTATCTCACTGTTTAAAATTCTCATCGAGGATCAGAGGAGTACAGAGCCCAGAAACAGTCACCAGGCCTGAAGCACCATGGTGTAAAGGACCCTCCCCTGCATCACGGGGCTCAGAGCAAACAGCACAGCTGACTCCCAGGGTCTCCAGCCTCGGGCCTCTACTGTCAGCCTGCACTTTCTCAGCCTTCATGGCTGCCAAGCTTCTGGTTCCCAGCAGCCGCCTCTCTCAACCTTCACCTCTTCTGGCTGGGGCCATTGGCCACTTGACAGGCAGTGCTCTCCTTGTCAGTTTGGCTGTCTGCCTGCTTCCCTCTCACGGTTTGTGGCTTGACTGGGTTCACCACCCCCAGCCCCAGTGGGAACAGAAAGAAGTGACTCAGCAAATCCTCCTCTGGCAGTGGAATCCCTACACGCGAGATGGGGCAAAGCCATCATTCTAGTCCCTCCCACGCCTGAGAACTTCTTGCATATCACAGGTCCAAGGACCAGAGCAAGAAGTACCTCTAAGTCAGAAATGGTTTCCATGATGGTTAGGATGGGCTGGGAAGGGGGTTCTGAGAAGGGAACCCCCTTTAGGTAAAAACGCTGACCCTGCCACAGGGCCCAGAACAGCCCCTGCTTGCCAGTTCTGGGAAGGGGTTTCCACCTTATACCCATTTTCACCCACCTCAGTGAAAGAGGCCTGAGCAGCCCCTCATGCTGCACAGAGCACAGGGGTTCCTGCTCCCCCCTGGAAGGCCCCACCACAGCTGCCAGTTCTAGAAGGTTCCATTTCCCTGAAGCTCGGGGCCCCATGCTGTGCATTCTAGGTCTGGTCTGTCCCCTCCCACAGTCAGATCAGCATGATCACTGCTGGGTAGAATCCCTGGGCCCAGTACCTCAAGGTGACCTTCCCTTTAGGTCCTGAGTGATGGGTCACCAGTGCTCATGGCTGCCCTGTGAAGAGTCTCAGAGGTTGAAAACATTTAATGAGAATCCCAACTCTCAGCCTCCAGAGGTCCAGCAGAAAATTTCAAAGTTAAAAGTAGATTCCAGATAAACAATTTTCCTCATCTCTAGGGCTCTCTTTCTACAGATGTGTCTCATTTTCTGTGAACCCACTATTATGCTTCTAAGTTGGTGATATTATTTTTCAGTTTTAAATCAGAAAGTGGCCCTGAAACCACTCACTTGGGAGCTTCCTATTGTGTGTAGAAAGCTGAGGAGGGGACAGAGGGTCGGGGAAACAAAGGAGGGTGGTGTGGGGTGACAGTGCCTGGAGAAATGATCTACGGAGTCTTCAGACCCCAGGCCAGGGTGGAGGCACCTTGGGAGGAGCTGCTGAGCCCTGCAGGCTGCCCTTTCCCTCCTGCCTCCTCAGTACATTTCATCCCTATCCTCTCCTCACCAGCCCAGGTCTCCCCAAGGTCAGGGCCCACAGAGGAGCAGGATGGGGTTCCAGGATGTGGGATCCAGCTTCTCAGAGTATCTTGGAGTCCAAGGAGGATCCTAGCAGTCTCCCACTTTATGAAGCCCATTCTCTACTCACTCTGATGACTCCTTCAGACCCCAGTGGAAACCAGATACGACGGCCTCATGAGTCCTGGAGAAAAACAAGAGCAAAGGATGAGAGGTGGCCGTGAGGTCCGGGAAACTCCTGCAGAATTCTCAGAGGAGGAAAACCTTCAGAACTGGGCCCGTGGCTTAGTTTGTCCTCCCTGCCCAGCCACCTGTCCCAGAGCTGGATACGTCTAGGATTAAGCCAGAGACTTTAGATATTTTCCTTGATGGTGACATAATTTTTGTCTTCTTCTCTCCTGGAAGGGGAGTCCCAGAACCATCAGAGTGACCCACTCTGCCCCCTCTTCTTATTCTTATGTCTCTCCAATCACCGTCCCCGAGCTGGACTCCACCCACTCTCACATTCTGGAGAGTGCAGAGCCGTGAGCATGGCCCTGGGGCAGGATTGTCTGTGTGCAAACCCAGCTCCACCATGACTCCGTGGCTTCTACTCAGAGACAATGTGGCCATTTCGCTAAATTCCTGAGGATGTGGCAAACATAAGTAACGGAACACTGGGAGGTACCTTGGACAGGGTTCCCGGCAGGCACAGCTTATGTGTGACGTTCATTCCTACTGTATCACCTGACAATGGAAAATTAGCAGGCGCACCCCATAGAGGTGTTGTGAGAATTAAATGAGTTCATATTTTGAAAGTACTGAGGACACAGATTAACACATAGCACGATGACAGTGTATGGTATTATCACTGTTGCTATTTCTTTCATCCTTTTTGCTGGAGCTTTTTCTCTTCCCTCTGGGTTCCCAGGGAAATTCTCTCTGTTAGAAGTTTATGTCTGCAAGAGATCTCCTCCTGGGAAATGCTGGCCTGTGGTGGAATCTCCCTTTTATTAAATGGAACAATTGTGGGTGGATCTACAGCTAGTGAGCCACTTACAGTGCAATTCATGTACAAAAGACCACATGCCTAGGATTAACTCCATTTTAATAAAGACACATCCCACACATTATAAGTCCAATGTCGTTTGTGAGGAGATTGCTTTGATTTGCTCATGGGGAATATTACTCTACTTTCCTTGAGAGAGTTTTGTAACACATTTCAAATCTCTGCTTCTTATTTCACATTACCTGGCTCAGGAGTGAAGGTGATGAGAAGTGTCTTCGTACTCTGCTCCCAGGTTTGTCTATCAGAGTCATAGTCGTATATTACACACAAAGAGTATTTTCTTAGAACTTATCATTTGTTAATAGGTATATTATAATCATGGGATATAGAGAGATATTATTACAGTGCTTAAATGGCTGCTATTGGTATCTCTGCATTTTCTCTCTTGGTATATGACATTAACATATAGAATTGGACACTGTTCTTTAGTTTCCAGCAATTGCTGATTAGGTCGTTTGGACCACCCCTCCCATTAAGTACAACTGGAAAAGTGGGAGGAAAATACATACCTGAAAAATATGGTCAAATTTATAGATGTGCTAACAAAGCAGTGAAGATTTGCCAGGCCAGGAACCAGGAAGAGGCAGAAATCTAGAAGAGCACCTTGAGCTGTGGGGCTGCTTTTGTGGAGCAGACGCAGTGACACCTGCCTCCCAGGCCAGAAGCCAACTTCTGGGATTCAGAACTAAAGTGTCCCAATATTTAGAAGGTCTCTTGGTCTCTCTAGGATTCAGTGCTCATCTGGTTCATCGGGCCAGGGCTAAGATGCTCCCACTCATTTGTTGGAAGATCCAAGCTTTGAGTTTGGCTGCCTCTGGGACACTTCATGCTAGAGAATACCCAACATGTGTAGATAAACAGTGTAGAGGACACCAGCCACCGTTTCATGGAGCTCTGCCCAGTGGTCTCCCCTCACGTCCACTCAGAGACACCATAGACATTTCACTAAATTCCTGAGGACATGGCCAACATAAGTGAGGGAACACTGGGAGGTACCTTGGACAGAGTTCTGGGCAGGCACAGCTTGTGGGTCTCTGTGTCTTTTCCCTTCATATCAACCAGAGAGCATTTTTGGAGGCCGAAGAACAAAAGACTCTAAACATCAGAGATGAATCCAGGACCACTGATCCATTGTGGTCAGGAGGTTTGAGTCATGTAGTCCAGGAGTAATGACGTCCGAGGCCTTGGGCACCCCAAGGCTCTCTCCCGTTAGGAGCTGCCTCTCACTGCTATCAGGCACCCCAAGAGCTGGACATGGAATTTTTTTTTTTTTTTGTCATTTCTGATGAGAACTTGGAGAGGTCCCAGAGCATATAGACTTTGATCGAAATGGGGCCAGGGTGGAAACTGGCCAAACAACAAAACTCTCCAACAACTCAGAGGCACCTACAAGTAAAATAAAAATCTCAACTCAAAGCTTCCATCAGAGCATTAGGCTCAGTAGCTTTATATACATGTAGACAACATTGATTTTCTGTAGTTCCAATATGCATGTGTTTCAGTCAATACTGTAGTAGTGAGAAAAGCAAGAGCTGCTGGTGAATGTGTGTCTTGAATTTGCTGTGTGCCCTTACATTATTACAAAGTTTTAGAGTGTCTCTTGGTTTGACATGCTTTTAGTTTAGTTTAGTTTTTTTTTGTTTTTGTTGTTGTTCTTCCTGTATTTATACTATGAGAACTAGAGCTTGATGAGAAGAGAAATAGTTACATATGCAGAAAAGCGTATGTACTTAGAAATCTGGGGAATGATTCAAGGTGTTGGGGGAACCCTTGTCTTTGCCGTGGTAGGTAGTGGGGCTTTCTGTCATTTGGTTCTGATGGGTCAAGTGTAGAAGATAAACCTTCCTGCTTTCAGCTGAGTGACTGATAATAGAAGCTGGAGTTAACAGAATCAGTGGCAGTCTCTCTCTCTCTCCATCCACAGCCCAGTAAATCTAAGCCAGGAATTTTTACTATTGTAAATTAAAGAACTATGAACATTCTTATACAGGGATTTTTGAGAAAATCTTCATTTCTCTTGAGTAAATACCTAGGAATGGAAATGGTAGCTATAGAGTACTAGTTTGTTTAACTTTATTAGATGATACAAAACTGATTTTCAATGGCTGTTTTCTATTCCTATAGGCAATGGATGAGAGTACAGATTGCTAACATCCTTGCCAACATTTATAGTTATTAATCATTTTTATTTTAGCCATTCTAATGGTTGCTTAGAGGTTTCTCATTGTGGTTTTAGGTTGAGTTTTTTCCCTGAAGACAATTGGCTATTCATACCTCCTTTTTTGTAATATTTCAGATTTCTCTACAGGTTGTGGAAGGTAATAAATAAACATGAGTCTCTTTCTCTAAGTGCTGGACCTAAAGCAGAATGTTCAGAATCTGTCCACACCTCCCAATCTGGCCAACCCTACACCACATTTAACTCCAGAAGCTCCTACTCCTTCATTCTTCTTTCAGAATTTATCTACTTTATTCTGGCTTCAGCTCACACTCCTCCAGGAAATCTGTTACTGTGAAGGTCGCTAACACTCTCAGTGTTGTCATCTCTCCATCTGTCTTTACTTCTCTGCAGCCTTCCTCATACTCAATAAATCCTTTTTCATTTTCCTCAGTTTCTGTGGATTCACTTCACAAATTTTTTCATGAAGTAGTTCTAGCTAGAAGAAAAAATAGAGAATTATAAAAAATCTTTGTTAGCCGCCACCCCAGTTTGTCAATTTGTGAGATTTTAATATTATTGGCTATACATAGTATACACAGAAAATAATGGCAATACATGTATATAGCCCTGATTTTCCACAGTTCTGATATGCATGTGTTTCAGTCAATACTGTACTGAGCAAAGCAAGAGCTGCTGGTGAATGTGTGTCTTGAATTTGCTGTATGCTCTTACATTTTTACTAAATTTTAGGAAGTCTCTTTGTTTGACATGCTTTTAGTCTTGTTTTGTTTTGTTTTTTCTTTTTTTTCTTTTTCTTTTTTTTTTTTTTTTTTTTGAAACAAGATCTCACTGTCACCTGGGCTGAAATGCAGGGGCATAAACACAGCTCACTTCAGCCTAGACCTGCTAGGCTCAAGCTGTTCCTCCCACCTCAGCTTCTCGAGTAGCTGGGACTAGAGGTTCACACCACCATGCCTGACTAATTTTTGTATTTTTTGTAGAGATAAGGTTTTGTCATGTTTCCCAGAATTATCTGGAACTCCTGGAGTGATGCAATCTGCCCATCTTGGCCTCCCAAGGTGCTAGGATTACAGGCATAGGCCACCTGCCCTGGCTTTGCTTTTAGACTTTTTAAAATGTGTTTCTTGCTGATTTTGTCATTCATTTGCTTGCTTTTTTAGTTAACATGGTCTATATGATGAATCAGTGTTCATACAAATAGTTCATTTGTTTTCATTGTTGGATAGTATCCATGGGAGGAATCTGCTACAATTTATGTCTTCCCCTCTTCACTGACCTCTGTGTAGTCTCTGTTACAGACATTACTGTAATGAACACGTTGGGATATTGCTTTCTGATTCCAAGAATATGTGAACTCCTGTAGGATATGCAGGTAGGAGTAGAATCACTGCATCCTTCCCAGATGATGCTACATGATGTCAAATTGTTCTCTGAAAGAAATAATCCAAGTGCCTATCAGCAGGGCTCTGGTTAAAAAGTAATGCAGTCAAAAAGAGTACTCTATTTTAAAAAATGCATACCTATGCAATGAATTACCTCAAAAATTTTGAACAAAAAGAAAGACATAGTGTAGCTCTTGATATTTCTTCATGTGAATGGTCTCCATGATACAATATTAAGGGAAAACAGCAAGGTGCAGAAAAGCACATGCAGTTTGCTAAAATTTGTGTGAAAAGGGAGAAAGAACATATACATATACATTTACATTAGCTTGCATATTCACAAAATGTCTGAAAGAATAATCCCTGCCTGGTAAGTTTGGAGTAAGAGATGCTCAGGATGATTTCCCCACAGTCAGGTTTTTTAAGGGCAGATAAAAAGAGTAAGCAGGAAGTTTGGTGTTTCTTCAAAGACAGAGACAGTGCAGGAGACACTGAGAAGCTGGAGTGTCCAGGAGACCCACATCTTTCTGTCATTTCCCCACTTCTGTGTGCCTGGTAAGGCGGTGGTGGTGTCTCATCCTTGAACTTAATTGCTACACCCGCAGCAGGGGCAGTGCAGGTCTGTGGTGGCTCCTGCCCTCTCCTGTAGAGTCTCCTGTGGAGGGATTGTCAGTGCTGGTTCCCTGCGGGCAGGAATGGTTTTTTTGTAGGTCACTGGGGCATTGGTCAGGAAAAGGATTTGAAAATTATGTGCTAATTTCTCAAAATTCCTGCTTCAAATGTTGATGTCCAATAAAGATGTTCATGATTTCAGCTGGGTTTTAAAAGGATTTCCACCAATACTAATGTTGTAAAGCAGATTAAATGAAACAGGAACTCACACTGGGAGCTCCCTCTCCAGGAGGGTCCATAGGGGAGATGGAGGCTGTGGCAGTGGCAATCCCCGAGTGCAGAGAGTGGGCAGAAGCAGCCTCAGGCTGAGGGGGTCTCAAGAAACTTTCTACTCCACAGGGAGAAGAAGATCTCCTATGGGCTGTGAGGGCAGCGACTTGGGTGGAACCCCTGCAAGGAATCTGTGCTAAGAACGGGAGAGGAAGGCCTTTCAACCTCACCAAGAAGCAGTCCTAGGATGCTTCCAAGGGTGAGAGGACCAGGCTAAAGCAAACACAACCCAAGTGCAGGTCATGAGCCTGGGGGTCAGGCTAGGCCGGGCCTCCTTGAACAAGGGGATTTCCAGGGTAAGGTCAGCTGCAGACCCCATGGCAACCACGTTTCCATGCTTGGCTATCTTTGCCAATGGGCTTCTTAATGGGCTGCCCAGTTAGAAGCTGCCTGCTCAGGGCTGGAAGAGGAGGAGCAAGGAGCTGCAGGTGGAGGGCAGAGCCACAGTGTGCAGGGCCTGCCTGGTGTGCAGGTGCCTCTGCAGGTGAGGTGGGACTGGGGACTGAGGGGGAGAAGGACTGTGTGTGTGACCCAGCCCAGGCCTGGAAGGACGTGGAGCCAGGGCCAGGGACTGTCTTTGGGGAGTCCTCCCGCTGTCAGAGCTGGCCAGGCTTGAGAGGAGGGGAAGGCACTGGTGTTTTTCTTTTTCTTTTTTTTAACCAGGTTTCATCCTTTAGACCTGGATGGGAGAATAAAGCACAGACATCATAATTCCTCAGAGAAAGGGTGAATCTGATTTTGGAGTGGCTGAGGAGGGAGAAGTCCTCAGGAAATAAAAAGCAGCACTCTGAACCCAGTGGAGTATTTACTGGCTTTTCCTCCTTTCTCCACAGCTTGTGAGCCTACAAGGCTCAGATCAACACCCGACTGGACAGGAGAGCACCAGGGCCCCGCACAGCTGGGATTTCAGCCTCTGCCGTCAGCTCCTGGGTCCACTGGCTCCACTGAGGGCACCTGTACTCTGCAGCCAGGCTGCCTGGATTGAACCCCCTG